>JAOEHX010044425.1:0-27871 GCA_025448015.1 Bolborhynchus lineola
TCATTTTTCCATCAACCAAGACCCCCAAGTCCTTCTCCGCAGGGCTGCTCTGAATCTCTTCTCTGCCCAACCTGGAGCTGTGTGTGGGATTGCTCCCACCCGGGTGTAGGACCTTGCACTTGGCATGGTTAGAATTGTTATACCTGAAAGTTAGGTGCCTGGGTGCAGCAGTGATTCAGATCTTAGAGGCTGTGTGCCTCTGCTCCCTCGCAGGCCAGCACATGTAGGTGGGCAGAGCGTGAGCTGGGGCTATGAGCTGTGTGTAGAGACAGTTATGAGTAGGACATGGCAAGCTTAGAATGCTGTGAATTGCTGCCTCTCTTTGAAGCTCTGGTGTCTGACTGGAGGCCGCGTTTTGGGTGTTTCAGACCTTTAGCGAGTGTGTGTCTCGAGTCCTTTCCTGATTAAAGATGAAATAAATGTGGGCTTCATGTGTAGTTCCCCATTACGAATCCTACAGAAGCAGAGCCAGTTTGAGGTTATAGCCCCAGCTGCTTGCATCATTTCTCCCCACTACTCCCATTTCATCTCTACACCCCTCCTACCCTCAAAGATTTTTATTTCCTCATCTGTTTCAGAATATGGCTGTACAAATAGCTTTGTGGAATAGCTGGTGGAAGAAGTCAGGCTCCCGCTCTTCCCTTCCAGCCTTTTCCTTAGCCTCCCAAAAAAAAAGAAACCCCAGCAGAGGGTGTTTTTGCATTTACAGTAGACTGTTTCACTTGGAGAGTTTGAAGTGTGCCCACGCAAACAGCTGAATCCATACAGCTGAGAGTGCTGTAATCTTTGGGCAAAGAGGGAGGGAGGGAGAGGCAGGAAGATGCTGATGCTGGAACCTCTTAAACTGGCTTTGCTGGCAACAGCAGACTGCACCTTTGCTCTCCCTGATGGTATGAGCCTTCCCTCAGGAAGGGGGAGACATGCATTCGGATCTCTTACCCAGATGCATATGCTAACAGGATGCCCTTGTGTAGTGAGTGATCCGTGTGTGTACTTAACGTACAGTCGTTGCTCTGTCCTTCTGCGGATGCTAGATCATAACACCACCAAATGCAAGGCTCGCCAGTGGGAAGAAGAAAACAGAAAGGACCATGGCTGTTACCTGCAGATGAGGCTACTCTGCTCATAGGTTTCTACTTCTGACCATCAGAATTTGTTGACCTTTGATAACTGCTAAATAAGGAGTCAAAAGTAAGCCATGTATCAGGGAGTCAAGTTAATATCTGCCCTTTTGAGTGAAGGATTGTAGCTTATCAAATATAAGGTTGTTACAGCAAAAATTCACAGCATGAGAAATTGCTTTGCAGGTTATACTCTCTGTTTTGGTTTGGGTTTTTGCTAAACAGACTTGAACAGTTTCCCTTTAACAGTTTGTATTGTTTGTCTGGTTTTGGCATTCTTGATTGTGTCATCCAAGCTATATAGATAAGGCTCAAATGATACATTTCTGGAAGTTTTACATGTCACTCACTACAGGTTAGTGATCCTAATAATTCTGGTGAAGGAGTTCTCTCACATTACATTATTTCTTCATCAGATGTGTAAGAATCCACATGGCGTATTTTTTTGACTGTCCTAACTGCAGGAAAAAAGCTCCCTTCTTGTTTTTTTTTTCTCCTTTTGTTATCTGTATTTCTTCCCAAATAAGAACACAGTCTCCATGTGTGGACTTCCTGTTGCTTAGCGTGATTATCAGTTCTGCAGCTGATACTTTTCTCCCAGGAAGACTCACTGATAGCTGAGGTTTGGTGGTGTCCTGGTGCTATGTTAAGGTGGAACTTTTAGTTCAGTTCAGGACTGTGCTCAGATCATCGTCACTGGGTGATCTCAGACCTGGCTTGTTTCAGATGAAACTAAACTGGAAATAGGCTTTAGCCACTGGAAAGGCTTCAGATCACTGGACCATATCCAGCGGATGCATGTGGTGTGGACATTTGTTTCTCAGCACCAGCTGTTCTGCTTTATAGATCTGTGCCTTTTGCTCTACACTACTCACTAATCTACATGTAAACTCAGTTTGCTTCTTGCACTGCATCAGCTGACTGAAATGCATCCACTGGAAATACATGACTTTATTACCAATGCCCTCAGAACAACTAATGCAGGTGCTGAGCTCCACCTTGTCTGCATATGACTATCACAGAGACTTGCAGGAAAATGGGCCTCAATGGAGATGTGAGCAGGATTTACTGGCACTCCCCTCCCCTTCTTTTTTATTTTATTTTTTTTTTTTACTTTTTTTGGTTGCATTTACATGTAGGGGGGACATTTAGGTACCTGGCAGTGACATCTTTTGAAGTCTGCTGTAGGGGACCGCACAAGGTAAGGAGGTGCCTAAAAGAGCCTTTGGTCTAAGTAAGTGTATGATGAGCCTTATGGGCTGGAGCAATGCAATTTAATTTCCTAAATCTCGCCAGAATAAGCTTCAGCTGAACAAAACTTGCTTTAACATTATATCTGTACGTTTTTACAAATCACTTCCTATTGGGCTTTCTTTTTTTTAAGAGATGAAGCAAAAAAGGGTATCAGTGACTTGAGAACTGAGGAAAAAGTTGGTCCTGTATTTGCAGCATACTTATCACTTCATGTCTCAGTTCACATCTGTTTAAGTTATCTGTTTTTAGCTTTTTGTTTCCCTGGCAATGAGAACAAACACTATACTACTGCTACTTCTAACAGTAACTCTCTGTTTCTGTATTCTGCTGTACTAAGCTGGTCTCAAGGAGATTCACATAAAATTATTTTTTGTAACCAGCTATATTTCATATGGACTCTATCTGTAAACTAATTATGTATTCCTGATGTCCACATACCCTACAAGGCTATTAGTGTGTTCCTACATAGGCATTTCTGATAATACCCAGTTCTAACATTAACTCTGTATAATATAAACTCTATAAAAACCTGAAAATATGCACGCCCCTAGCCAGGGCAATATTCCACAGTTCTAAATATCGTGTGCTTGAAATGCTCAACCAAAAAAAACCCAAGAAGTTTAAAAATAATTATTATAGTGGCGCCTTTCTTGCTGCTGTGTAGCTGAAGTCCTCACCGTCTGCCCCTGTATGCAACTGAGATTTAAAGCTCTGACTTGTGACTAAATTGTGGCCTGAAGTTATTGATACAGCCTTTTGTTTAGTGAGCAGGAAGCTCAGATAGTGAGGTAGCTGTCCTGGTTCTTGCATATAGGGGTGTCTTTAGCTACATTCTCAGCAGGTAACCAACCTCTAGTGCCTCAGTACATTACAAGCTTCCTGTCTCCAGCTATGGCTTCTATGGATTTGGTTAATAATTCAGACTTTAAAAGGCGTATGTGTAGTACTACATGCGTGGTACCATTTTCACTTTATGCCTGTCTCTTCCAGTTAGAGTTTCTTCAGTCCGTAGGCTGTAGGATGGTGTAGGAATGCATTGCAAAAAGCATGAAGAGTCTGAGATAACCTGGAGAAGCAGTGACTGAAGGATATTGCTCTGACATAGAAGTGCACCAGATTTTTTAGTTGAAAGAAACTCTTGTGAATAGTGGTGGATTTCGGCTGAGGAGGAGAAAGATTGAGTTTAGCTTTTGAGTCACTGGTCTTCAGCCAAGTAGGAAAGGGTAAGGCTTTTATCAGAGCCAACAAACTAGGCTCTGATCAAAGGGATCAAGAGAGCAGTAAGTATCCTTCTTTTACTGCACTGCCCTGTAAACACAGTTTAGGATGAATACTGTCTCCATGGGTACCAACCTGAAAACTTCCAAAACTTTGACTTGGAAGGTATACCTTAAGTTGAACATTCCTGCAAAATACCGAATCCATTGCTAAAAGTGGTTACAATAAAAGTTGTTTAACAGACAGCATTTGTCTGGCCAAGGCAGTAGATCGCATAACTGGAACTGGATGTGCCCAGCCTAGCTGCTTCCATGTTGCCTATATTATGGAATGTCGAGCAGGCTGGACTGGACGCAACACTCCACTCCCTCTCAACAGCTAAGATCAAGCAATGTCTGACGAACTTCCAGGTGTGGTTTGATAGACCAGTTAATGAGATTGAATTCTGAAGAATATTTAACTATCCCTGCAGAGGGGTAGTTAAATATCTGTGAAAGAGCTAGTAGTAACTTGAAACCAAACTCTTTGAACGCATCTCCCGGAACCAGAGTTGCATGTCACAAAAACATCAGGCTTTTCCTTTTAAGCATTTTACCTGCATCTGTAATAACAGTAAATCCATGCAAGGTGGTGTTTTAATGATAAGGTTCCCTGCAAAGACCGAATGACTTAATTATGGCATTTGCAGTGTGGCAGAGTTGCTAGAGGAGGTGCTGTGTAAAGTATCATCAAATAAATAAGTGAACAAAGTTAACCAGGATCTTAAAAATTTTCAAACTGTGCCATTAGTGCAGAAATGCTGGTGAAGTGACTTGAAATAGACTTTAAATTTAAAATCTTTTTTAATAAGTTTAATTTTTCATGAATGTTGTATTTCAGTAATCACCTAGGGAAGAGTCTGCAGCTGCTGATGGACAGAGTGGATGAGATGAGCCAAGACATTGTTAAGTACAATACCTACCTGAGGAATGTAAGCAAACAGCAGCAGCAGAAACACCAGGTCAGTTACATGGAAAACCTGAATGAGAAGATTTTTTTCCAACAGAATATGGTTTGGCTGGTGTTATGCAAGACAGATGAATTTGGATTTAAGCAAGATAAAATTTTTACAGAAACATATCTATTAAGTACATCTATAAAATGTGCTAGTCCGTGGGGAATGGATTCACTTCTGCTGGCATGTAATGTGGATTGGTCTTCCTTTCCTGTTTTACATGGTTTTTAGTGATTTATGATAAACCAGAATCATTGATAAATATGCTGAGGACTCAGGGATTAAGGGTTTAGTACATGAAATGAAAGAGCTGAAACTGCAAGTGAACTGTTCCAAAACAAACTAGTTTAATACCGTCACATGTAGTCACACATCTAGAGATAAAGAAACACAGTCCGTATTTAAAAGACTGCGGACTGTTCTCTGATTAGAAATGACATTTTAGTCATGTTTTGTATCATTAGATAGTGATACTGGTCAAGGTGGTGCCAATTTCTAATTCCTGATGCTTAAAGAGCCTTTTTAAAAGGCAAAGTAGTCTGAATAGAGAATACTAAGAATGGAGACCAGCTCTGGGTAGCCCTGCTTGAGCGCAGAAGTTGGACAAGGTGACCTCCAGAAGTCCCTTCCACCCTCAGCTGTTCTATGCTTTGGAGATGGTGTTACTTTATTTGCTGTTGCTGCATTTGATAAAGCAATACTGTGTCTAATTATAGAAGAATGCTGGTAAATTGGAAAAAAGCACTATGAGAGTGATTTAAAGGCCTGGAAAGCAGATCTTAGTGAATGCAATTCACTTCACATAATAAATTAAGTTAATGAGTGACTTGCTTACTCAAGAAGTACCTGCATGAAAAATAAATTGAACTCTTTAATCTTGCAGACAGAGATATGACAAGATTCAGTATTGGCCAACTGAAAATGGGCCAGGCCACTTTAAAGATGAAATATTGCAGGTATTGCTGCACAAAGTAGCTAATTATTAAAAAGAGTACCTGAGGTTCATGTGAAGTGCTTCATCACTGACTATTTTCAAATCAAAATTGGCTTTTTTCAGTTAAGTGGAGTGTAGCTTGAGCAAGGAGTATTTAGGAAAGCAGCAGTGGTCAGCGGTCTCTTCTGGCTTTGTAATTCCTGAGGACTTAGAAGCTTCATGTTTGTTATCTTCAGAACATTTATTTTCCTTTGCTGCCTAATTTTAATAGAAAGATGGCATCCACTTCAAAGGCTTTTGCTAACAACAAGGGGGTCTATTTATTTTGAAAAGCAGAGCAAAATAGGTTCCATGGTGTCTCACTCAATTTCTTTACTAACTATAGCTGCTTTAGTAGTGGCTCATTGCAGCATAGTTAGTGGTCTTAACTTCATTTTTAAAACAGAGCAACTGTGATTAAGAGCAAGCTGTTTCAATAGAGGATAATAGGCAGACTGCTGAGAAGTGAATTGGGTAATGCAAAGAAAGAAGAAACTACATGCTATTCACATACAAATATGGGCATTTAAGATTTTATTTTTAACACTGTCCAAAAACATGCATTTGTCACTACTACTGGAAAAAAAAATTACTTCATTTGAGTATACCACCAAGTATGAGCTGTTTTCAGGCTCTTATGCACAGATACATTTAAGTAACTGAGAGAAAACACCCTGTACTCTTTGGCCTGTTTATTTTAAAGATATCTTTTCTGTGTTTTGAGTATGAGGGCTTTGATAGGCAAATCTTGTAACTAATTTCTGGCTGTGACATACAGGACAGATTCTCACATACATGTTTTTGAATGTGAAAAACTTCTGAAAGAACAAATATGTGTCTAATAGCTGAAGAAATGGTCTGCTTTAATTTTTATGAAGTTTGAGTAATCTGCGTGGCAAAGGGAATCACTGGAGACAAAGCAGAGTAATTTCTGCAAGCTGCTACTCTAATATGTCTTCTGGTAACCCACAAAGAAATGGCATCAAAGTGGCAGAATATCTAAGTAACTGGAATGGAGAAATGAACCATTATGCTTTGTTTCAGCCGCTGCTTTGTTCTCAGTTTAGAGTTGATATTTTGTGGCTTAAAATACCTTGTTTAATGGGGTTCTTTTCCTCTTCTGCACTAATATTGTTTTGACCTTTAACTGGCATAAAATTGAGTATTTCTGGTCTGTATAACTATTTGAGGTAATGGCTTCTCATACCTACATATTCCAACCTTGTTTTCCTTTCTGTGTGGGGAAATGGAGGCCTTCATGTACCATGCTGTATTCTTTCCATAATCTACAGTATTTTTCTCAATGAAAAACAATTTACAAATGAACCCCAGATCTTCAGAATCGCAGACTTTTCACTTGTTTAAGGTGCCAGCTTGGGGAGGAAATGCCTGTTACCGGTGAATTAAAATCAGTTGTGAATTGCATTTGCATGATTTGAAATAAACTGAGTCGTATTGAATAAACATAATTTACAAATCATACTTGCTAGTTAGACAAGGAGCATCTGAAGAGAAAAGCTTTTTGCTGCTGTGGAAGTCCTGTTGAATTCTGTCACTTTATTTTCAGTACCAGCAGAGACGTCAGCAAGAAAATATACAGCGTCAAAGCCGAGGAGAAGCCCCTCTTCCTGAGGAGGACATCAATAAACTCTTTAAACCACCGCAGCCACCTCCAAGAATGGAGTCACTCCTTATTGCAGGTAATATTCTAGCAGCTTCTTCAACTTGTCTTTTCATATATGAATGTTAGCTTGGGAAAAAGTACTTGTTACTTTAGAAAGCGTCTTAATTTTTCATTACTTTTGCCATTATGGTGTGATATTTTGGCATTAGTAGTATTCCAAGTACCACCCTTTGTTTAGACAAAGGCAGTGGTTTCAACCTGTGGTATACAGCCCTGGTGTCTGAAGAATTAAATAAAGAAGCTAAGAACAACAGTGTTATTGGTAGTAGGCAGCCCATGCCTCTGTTAGGAAGTAAGCTTCCAGACACAGTATAATTTTTAACCATCCAGGTAAGTAACAGAGGCATTTTGCTCATGCATGTATCAACATACGTAAATTTTTGAAGGCAATCCACTGTGTTTAACCAGAATGACTGCATAAAGCTTTAAATTTTATATGTGGACAGTTTCTCCCTTTCATTTTACCATGGTACCTGGCTCCTGCTTGACCATCTGTGCCTCCTGGGTTGATGGGAAAGGACAGGATCAGCAGATCCTCTTCCCAGCTCCATTCAGAGACGATGAAGTAGGATGGTAAAGGAAAGCTGGAGAAATGCCCCATGGAGCAGGTTTTCTGCACAAATGGGTGTAGCCATTACTGAAGTCAATATGCCGCTCCCTGTACTTATACCCCAGCTCATCCCTCAACTCCAGAAGTTGGGCTGTACAGACAAGAGGAAGGAATAAGCTGCTTGGGCTGGAACTACTGATCGAAAGCAGAACAGTTGTCTGCAGCCCTAAGTTACTAGTAATATCCCCAGGTGTTGAACTGAATCCTCAGCTGAGAAGATTTTACTTTTAGTTTGTTAGATTTTACTGACTTGGGATATTTTGTTTAATTTCTATGGACAGTGTTTAGGAAAACTATCCCCATCTTCCTGCACCCCAAGCAAAATGGAAGAATATAAGTGGAACAAAGCATAGGAATAGATGTTCCCACCACCACCACTCAGTTTCTTCAGTTTGCTGGTATGATGCAGGATGTAGCCATGGTTTGGTACAAAAGCCAGTGCCTGTCCTGTGCCTCCTGCAAGGGTGGAAATATCTGGGACCTCACAATGGCAGCAGAGAGCAGTAACCTGGAATGCCCTGCTCAGTAAACTAAATTTGGAAAATGTCATTAGAAAGCAAATTGTTTAACTATAGCAGGCTTTTTGGATCAGTTAGCTGTTATCTTGTTTTGTACTGAGAGAAAATTAAGCCAAAGTCCTGGTCATTTGCTGTACAGAAAAGAGTGCTTTGACATTAAAAAAAAGTGCATTTGAACTACCACTCTTAAATCCTGGAGTAACCAAGAGATTATTATTTTAATATTAATACTGTTTCACACTGCTGAGAAGTGCTGCTTTTAGAAGAAATGGGGTTCTTGATTTATTATTCCTTTCAGAGTCTTTCAAAAACCCTACTGTTGTGTTAGTTTTTACCAGTTAATGAATCTCAGCAGCATTCAGGTATTTAAGCATTCAGCTTCAACATAGCTTAAAAATGCAACAGAAGTGTGTATGTGTGTACAGGTTTGTTTTATGAAAGTGATAGCTTAGGATGAATCGTCTCTTATAAGGAGAGGAATTGGAAACTATTATACTTAAGGGAAAACAGTTTTCAGCCAAAGCACTCTCTCTCTTCTTATTCCATAGTCAGGGGAAGAATTGGAAGTATCCACTTTAACTTAGATGAAGTCAAGTTTGGGGATAAAGAATAAAACTTAGCTCTTTTGTCTCTGCAACATTTAAAAACTTTTCAAATACAGCATTAAATTGAGGGTTTATTGGCCTTCTAAACAGCCTTAATTTTGATTAAACTGGCTTCATGTTTTGCTGTTCCTAGCTAACAAGGGAAATAACTTGTAGCAGTACGTGTATAAAAATGTTTTGATGGGCACGTTTGATTTGTAAAACACTGACAAGCCTTCATACCCTGATGATTCTTGAAATAGCTAGTAAAATGAAATATTAGGTGGAAGAAAAGGCTAGGAAAATGTCAAACAGGAGTACCACAATTCTCAATCTGCTACTGAAAAATATTTGTTACAGATTATTTTAAGAGGGACCGCAGATGCATAAGAACAGAACTCAAAATCAGTCTTGTAGTATTTTTAGAGCAACTAAATTGAACTATTAATGTGATTAAGCTTCTAATACTGCAGCAAGAATTGTTTATTCTTTTTATTGTCATACAGCTTTTCAGAACTTGCACGTAATAGAATTATGTCGAAATCAAGGTTTTTTTGAGCGTACCAGCTTACCTATCCTGCTAATTGAGTTTCTTCTGCTTTCCAAACCTAGTTGGGAATACTGAAAATGTAAAATTTCCATGTGTAGAGTAGTTGAGCTGTTTTGGTTGCTTCTCTCTATAATCCTGAATGATTTGGCTCTCTAAAATGTATGTTCTAGGACATCTTTCTGAATTTGAAAGTTGACAAGGGTTTCCTCCTCTTTCCTATTGACAGGTCAAATTAATACCTACTGCCAGAATATTAAGGAGTTCAATGCACAGAACCTGGGCAAGCTTTTCATGGCACAAGCTCTCCAAGATTACAACAACTGAAGAAACTTTGCTGTTGCCCTCAGCAGGAAAAGTTATTTACAGTTTTATGCTTCTCATGATTCTCTTGAAAATTCAGTATGTTGGGAAAAGAGTCTTGTAAAACAGTCACCTTGGTCTGTGTAGAATTCTGCTGTAAGAAAAATAAAGGCAAATTTTAATGATATTTTAGTATTTCCTTATTTGTTGGCCCTACTGGACTGGAATTTTCTGTGGTCACTCAGATTTTCTAAGTGTTTGGCAGTTATTCATGTTTAGTCATAGCAAATAATACAGGTTTTATTTAACTTGGAATCTGAAATGAAAACAAATTATTACAAATGTTCAGTATAGCTGACTTCACAGAAGAAACCTGTGAAGATTTCCCAGTTTTAGTTGAAAACTTACAACCATAATGTGCTAGTCACTTGGAGCAGTTGCTTGTTTTTATTTTAATCTATTTGGACAGTCTGGTGTGATAGACCTTCCATATTTCGTAGGCTTCACATTTGGAACATAAAAACCTCATTTTATGTGGAGAGTGATCCCCAAGCTGGTTAACAGTTGGACTCAGTCTTAAAGGTCTTTTCCAACCTAAATGATTCTGTGAAATCCAATGGTGCTACTGAAGTCTTCATGACAGAAACTACAGAAGTAGCTAACCTGGAGCAGCTAGTGTGGTGCTTATGGACACCATGCCTTCTCCGCATTAACTTTGCTATCTGGAGGTACCTTTATTCCTGAACTCAGGCTACTTACTTCTTTAACAAGAATGTTAATTTCTAGGTTTATCATGTGGCAGCTCACATGTGACTGTCATTGATTTCTTTTTTCGTTTTTCTTGAGTTCTTTTTTGCATGTCATCATGTGATGGGTTCTGAGAGCCTAAAATGGCTGAAGGACTGTGGTTTGGTCTGTTCAAATAAATAACATCCTCTAAATGTGGTCCTAGCACAGGGTATTTCAGCCTCTAAGGTGAAGGTTTTGGAAAGTCAGAAGTATGTGAAAACTGGGGCTTAGACATAGAGTTTAGTATTTCCAGTCTGAACTATAGTGATTGCAGTGATTGCAGTACTTAAGTAAATACGGGTGCAGATCTTGTTCAGACCTTGCATATCTTGCAAATTACCAGTCTTGACCTTGGCAACTTTGGGCACCTTTGTGTTAGCTTTCATACAGTGAACATCTCTGAGGTCAAAGATTAGTTAAGGATCCTACTACAGAGCCACGTGATTGAGTTTCATTTCCTATACAATAATATTCAGTGTGAATTTTCTAGTTTTCTGAAGGACCAAAATAACCACCAGGGAACAGAAGCAGGAGCAGATAATTAGACTAAGATCAGACATCTGAGATGGAAAATCATCTGCATAACTGGGATTAGAAGACTGACTCTGTAGTGTCTGTGTACAGAAGGAAGCAGCAGTAACATTATACATACTAGAAGGTGTTAGCAAAATAAATACTTGGAATAGGTTGAAAACAAGCTGTGTGTTTTAAATTAGTTCTTTAAGATTGAGGATATAAATGCAAGAAAGAAGGCAGTAATATTCCAGAGTTTAACAAGATGGGTGAATTTTATACAGCTGGGTTGAATGTGCTGAGTGTCAGTTAAAGTCCATGAAGAAATACGGAAGACGTCATTAGAGATTTGTGGTTTCTAAAGGCGTGGACCCAAGTCAGACAGAAGAATGAGATACAAAAGTAGGTGAGATGTAGGTAGGCTTTGGAGGTTTGACTGTTCTGTTTTGAATCGCGCTTTGGTTTTCTGGCACGGTGGCAATAATTGGAGGAATCCTCACTCTCCTCGAGTGAGGGAGGTGAGGTTAGTTGAAGATGTTGGTCTAAAAATGACCTGTGGAGATTAGGAATTAAAAGGGGATGGGGCTGTGTCTTCATGCTGAGTTCAGTGTGAGCTTCCCCCTCTCTTTATATTCCTGGAACTTTGCTTCTACGTGTTCCCTCCCTAATGTGAGCAAGCTGGCAGTGCATTCACCGTAAGACATGTCCTTCCCATTTCTAAGTATCAGAGCCCTGCCTATTTATTCTCCTTCCTTGGCTATGAATGGCTTTTTTGTATATTAATAAATATGTAGTGACATGGGAGTCTTTAAAAATCACCTGTAAAGAACCTAGCGCTGGTTTTGGTTGGCGATCCTGTTGGCATTGCAGAGGCAAGAAAGACCTCTGTCTCATGGTTCCATCTCCATCATGTGTCCACAGGTAACATGTTTGCACACAGGAGACAAAATGTGTGTGTAAGGGAAAACTGTCCCTGCAGTTGTTATTCACATAGTCCAGATCAAGCCATTGTCTTTCCTGTCACATTCCTGACCATGCAGGTGTGTGTTGAGATAAGCAGCTTGTAGTTGGTTTTTATTTGTGCAGAACTATAATCTTTGTAAGAAAAAATGTTCATTTAGAATCCAGCCCCAATTGGTGTGAGTCTTACAGGCAAGTCTCCTTAGCTGAACATTGTGCAACTCTTTCAAAAGAGGTTGCAAAGAGGATAAAAGGAGGGTGATTATTTTATTTTTAATGCTGAAGAAAACCGGTATTTTAGTTGGTGGATACTTGGAATCTTCACAAGGATAGGTTCAGTTCTGTTGTTACATTTACTGCCTGTAATCCAAATATACTTGGTGTGCCCTTATCTCAGCATCAAGTTACAATGTGCTATTTCCATTCTCCTTTCTGTGTTCTCAAAGTTGAGCTAAGCTCCATCTAAACTGTAAGCATTCAGCTGCCAACTGCCTGCACAGAGGAAGCCTGGGGTGCTGTCCCTCCTTCTGCATAGGTTGTCATGGACTTCTTCTCAGCTTCATGGGACGTTCACGCAAATAATTAAACATTCTGGAAGCTAATTTTCTGCTCCACTGCATCTTGTCAAGGTTTGGACATCTGTGCAGAGCTGAACAGTGCAAGTGTAAGAATGGGTGTGTTTGTGCAGATGTAAACAACTGCACAGAGCAATGAAGGTCTGGGTGAGGTTGCAGATGTCCTTTTTGGTGCTAATGAAGACATTGGATGGGATTTGCACTTTCGAAGAGCATCTGACATCTTCATTTTCATCCTTTTTATGCATTGCACATTTCTGAGCACAATCATTCATTAATCTTGTTGTATTGCCTCATTTTTTGCCTTCTGATGAATCTCTGATATGACAAATCACTGGTGACAATCTGAAACATCTTTAAGAAGTAAGCACTATTTAATGGTTCTCACTTGATACTCAAAGGACTCCTGGTGCTCTGTTCAGAAGTCATTAGGAGCTGGTGATGCAAATAATATCCCAAACCAAAATATTTGCAATGTGTGCAGTAAGAAGAGTTGTATTACTGTCTGCAGAGCTGCTTCTCATCTGGTTTGCCAGCCCTGGGGCGAGAGATACGTTCCCTCATGATTTTCTGTGCCTGTGCATTTTCTTTCCCTGGATTTTATGCCTCCTTTTAATTTTCTTCAGATTTTGCCCACAGCTTGTTGATTTTTAAGCAAAAAGAGCATACTGCTCCTTATCTGGTGCCATCTGTCATTGTGTGCTTTATTATGCTGTGAATTCCTCTGGAAGGCTTTGCAGTTGGAAATATGCTATAAATTTTGTGATCTGAACATCAAATTCATGGTGGAAGTTACAGTCGTTCAGGTGTCAGATATGGTCCTGAGTTCAACTTTCTTGTGCCCCTAGTCTTCAGCTGCAGGGGACTGAAGGAGGTGGTGGTGCTGCTTAGGACTTGTGCAAAGGCAGTCATTCAGGAGTTTTTCATACTGACTTTACAACTGGAAGGCAGTTTATACGAAGCTGGGCCTGTGTTTTATTTTTTGATCTTTTGATTGGCAGAGCAGATTGGTGTTGACACAACTCGTCGTATGCTGAGCAGTAGTGAATTGCACAGAGCTGTAAAGGATGTCTTTAAAAACAACAGCTTTGGCAAAAGGCTCTTTAGTGGGAAGAAAAGTTAATGTCTTATTTCAATTAGAGCAAACATTTATATGTGAGGAAAAATGGCCAGATCCATTTTACGATGATACTAAAAGACATTAGGATGTCAGTAAAATAAAAAAGGAAGGGTAGCAATGTATTTATCCAGCAGAAACATGGCTAAAGGCTTCAAAAGCTGTATAAGATGAAAATGTGTGTGACAAGTATTTCTATTCTGGTTTATATGATTGATTTATTAATCTCACTATTACTGAGGGTAGTGTTCCTTAAATATTGTATTGGTACATCAGGCTTTGATCTTATCTTTACTCCTTATGGATTTGAGCAATATGCAAAAATATATCCTGTTTTCATCATTTTCATCATTCAGTGTGTGATTTCATCTCTCATATCTCAGTGGAAATGATGGAGAGTCATATCCAACAGAGCAGAAACTTGAAAGCTGCTCAAAAGATTCAGGGCCTCATCTCACATCCCGTGTTTGCTTGCTTGCCTATCCTGATGTTGAAACCAGCGGATTTGAAGTAGGTTTTGTCTGTCAAAGAATTGGTTAACTTTTTTGTTCCCAAATCTTTCACTTGGCTTCTTGAGCATTAGCAAATTTAATTATTAGCTTGCAGATTGCATCTAAGGCAGGAAAACACATTATACAACTGGAATGCACCAGTTGTGACAGACTTGCCTCTTTCAAGATGTGGTAATAAATATGCATGAAAGTGAAGTCTAATAATGACCAATTTATATATTTTAGGAGAAGTAGTAAGCAATGCGAAGATCAAGGCTCATCTGGCTTGGAATAGACTGTAACACTTGAGCAGTTTCTGCTTTAGACCAAGTGTGTGACTTCACACATTCATTTTGGTGTTTTAGCAAAAAAAGTGTAGTCCCATTAATTGCTGTAGCGTTTAACACAACACAGTAGTCAGGCAAACCCCTTGTTTGTAGCTGTGGAAAAACTAGTTTCCAAAAGGATTAGCAGTTACGAGCTTTGATGATGTTAGCAGCTGTTTTACATGGACTACAAGGTCATGTTCCATTTAATTGTTTTTAACATGACTCCTGAAGTTGTGTTCTAAGACTAGGTTTCTAGTACAGTAAAGGGGTGGGGGGAAATCAGTTTGTACAGTGATGTATGTGAGCACAAGCAGTGGTGGACATGGTTTCTTGTGGCTTTTTGGTCGCTTTAGTTCAACCACAAATAGCTGTTCACAATGACTCCTACGCACAACAGCCACATTCTATCTCCAGCTCCCTCTGGGAGTTTCTTGCTGCTCCCAGCCCTGCTTGGGCTGCGTGTTGTGCAGCTCTGCTCTGGGACCTCAGTGCCTCAGCCCACCCATCTTGTTGCACTTGACCAATGAGTTTGGAAGTTGTCAGAGAGGAATTAAGAGACTCCATAAGGTCTGCTTCTTTAGAAAAGCTCAACATAACCAGTCATTTATGCTGGTTTCACTAGCTGTGGATGGTACAGGCGCTGTGTGCATAAAGAGGAAGCTGTGCAGATCTGGGTTCTCATGGACCACCAGCATCTGTCCTGGGCTGGATAACTGACTGCAGTTGAACAAGCTACTTGGAAATGAAAAACTTTCCCGTTTGCTATTGATTTTCGTAAGATTTCAATGAAATTTCTACCTGGGGAAGATATCTTAGAGGTATTATATCTCTGTTGAAGGGAAGTAAGGTGATTTATAAGAAGAGAGGCTTCTGAATTGAGAACTAAACTAGCTACCTGGTCATGAAGTGACTGGATGGTGGCTGTAAATTGCACACACTGGCATAAACATCAAATCCTATAGCATTTGTTGATGTGAATATTTCTTAAGGTATTTTTCAGCTGTCTTAAATGACTGAAGAGGTTCAAATCAGGCATCTGTCTGAAATTTCTGGTCTGCTTTGTAGGCAACTGCTGCTTCCTCTCTTGGGACAACCGAAGCTTTGCTTCTCTCCAGCAGAATGTAGGAGGGCTTTCCTCACTGCAGGAAGTGAAAGGGAGCCTGGGCTATGGGCTGAGCAGTCTCAAAGGAGAAAGTCACCATGCCTAGAGAGAAACTCATCCTTGTCCTGTGGCCCATTAGCCATGAGCCCTCCTTGCCACTTCCTCTGCCTGCCACCCAGGCAATACCTGGGGATTTAACACTCCTGTTACTAGAGTGAGTAGTGCCATTGGTAGACACAGGTGAGTAATGTCCTTATATTGTGTATCAAGAGCAGCTCTTCTTGATGTGAGACATATGAGCTGCTTCTCTGTTCACAACTGTCTGGCAGTGTAGACATGAGCCTAGTGGGAATCCTGTGTCTAAACTTGGATACAGTAGGTCCAGATAAATGCCCTGAGCAGGTCCTGGAATCCCAGCACTTCCTCCTCCAATGCAATAAGCAATGATTCTCTCTCTTTTATTTTCATAGTGTGAAGTCCTTAAGACAGATGCTGTCTGTCATGGGCATCTAAAGTGCTTCATGTGCTCAATCCAGCCCATACTTAGCAGGTCCTTGATATAATTTTGGAGTATAATTGCCTGATTATTACATCTTATGGAGAAAATAGTACATGATTAGGCCATTAAAAGGTTGTGTGCTAAGAAACTGGATGAAGATTGCACTGACAGTTCAAGTTCTTCCTGTCTCCAGAGATCTCAGATTTCCAAAGTTTAGTAAAGATTTTACTTTATTAATCTGCATAGACTGTCATGCCAACAGTATTTTGAGGTTGTATTGGAAAGACGGATAAGCTGTCAGAGCCAAGAGAATGGAAAGCAGCAGCACAATGCAACTACCTGCTGTATGTACCTGACAGCAGGGAGGTGTTAATGGGCTTCTTTGCCACTTGCCAGACAGTAGAGCAGTGTTCAGGCCAAGGTGTGTAGATGTAACCCTACCTCCTAGACAAGGCTGTTCTGCCTAGCCTCTTCTTAGCACCTGTTTTTCATTTCTTATGTCTCTTAATTCTGTAACTAGCTCATCACATTCATTTTCAGCCCTCCTCTGTGCTCGTTTTCAGCCTTCATCCTTGGTCATTCTTTGAGTTGTCAGCAGGGTGATGATCAGAACTCTGGTAGGGCTCTATGGAAGCACTGCAGCCTTTCACACAAAACTGTAGCTTTCCTCCGGTTTTGTTTCCTCTTCTTTTCTGTAACCTCAGTCTTGGAAATAGCTGAATCCCTTGAGCAAAAGCTTCCCAAAAAAGATCTTATTAGTCAGACAGCCAACATCAGGAATGTTGAGTCTGAATTGTTCAAAGTTATCCTGAAGTGGAGTATTACAATGGAAAATGTTAAGTAGCCTCCACATAAATGTGGCCACTTGTGCTGCCATTAATAACCTTGGCCTTGTAGAGAATGTTCTTGTGTTAGCTAAATTAGATTAGTGAGTAAATTTTCTCCATCTTTAATGTCTATCAGATTTAAGACTTCTGGGTTTAAGGCTGCTGCCACTAAAGCTGATGGTAGAACTGTTGTATTCTGTGTGAATGTGGACTTTACAGGAATAACGTCTGAATCTTGCATTGTTGAAATGTGTGAGCATTAGGAATACAAGGATACAGGCATTGCAATGCAAAACTAAAGTTACCGGTTTTCAGACCAGACCTAAGTGTGGACATTGTGTGGCATTTGAGTCAGTTTTAACATGTAAAAACCTTTAAGAACATAGGAGTCCTCATTGTTTCTGGTAAAATTACATTTTTAATATTGTAGGGAAAGAAAAAAGTGTGATGAAGGGTTCAATTCCATTTTTCTGAATGCTTCATATATCTGGAGAATTACAACTCTTGGGAGACCATAATATAATACCTGAATTCATATTGGTATTTAATGTTTTATCATTGTAGTTCTGCTTGCAGTCTCTGCACCTCATTCCATCACCCTCAGATATGCCGTGGTGTTATTCAGATTTAAATAGCTTTTACCACTCTCTGGCAAGAAAGCCATTCCAGGAGTATTGCCTGCATTGCTAGCTAAAGACCCTGGTAATTCAAGCTGCTGCCCTCTTCAACTGGTGATTGCCGATACTATTAAATAGGAGGTGAACAAGCAGCATCCCAAGGTATCAGCTGGCACATGGTCACTTAGGCATAGCAATATGTGCTCTGCTCCTAAGTACAGGTGAGACACAGAGCGATGTAAAATACTGAGCTGTTTCGTCCTGTTTTGTATGCATGAGGCAATTTTTTGTCCCCATGCAAGTCTGGAGTACCTTCAATGCTGTTTCATGCCAGGTTTGAGTTCCTAGAGGGTTTTTTTCCAGAGATCAATACTGCTGTGTGAGGGCACGGGATGGAGCAGAGCTGCCTTTGGGAGGAAGCACTCCTCTTTGACTGAGAGAACTCTCCTCCTGGCCTGCTGTGATATCCCAACTAGCTGGAGTGTTTTTGCACTGCTCTGCCATGCACAGTACATAGCCTGAGAGCCCTGCAGGGGAAATAATGCTGTACCCGTGAGCTGAGCCACCGTGCTCAGCCTGTGCTTCATTCCCCACAACGTGCCAAGGAGCAGACAGGGAAATGAGAGGATTCTGTATGACCATGATGGGAAGTCTGCTCCCTCCTTCACAGTTTGAAAGCAAGAGGTGATGGTGACTGAAGCCAAGGGTTTTACTGAGCATTCCTGGAGCCTGTTCCCAGCAGAGTGGAGCTGATGTCCCATAAAATATGCAGGGACAAGCCTAACATCTGACCCCCAAAACACAGACTATCCGCCAGCTCTTATCCACCACAGAACTCACAGCGAGTCCTCTCATTTTACCACCTTGCAGACTGATCAGATCAGCTGCAAATGAGCATCTCTCTTCTGGATTGCTCTGCTGAGCTACTAAAAGAGAGAATATCTCTGAATCTTGTTTGTGGCTGATTTTAATAGCAGTATCATCTTGGTGTGTGGGGCTTTAATTGTGCACGTCCCATTAGTGCTAATGGAGCTACGCACCTGAAGTCCTGTGCATGGAGATGAGACTATAAATCCAGGGTTACAACCTCATTAAAATTGTTTATTTCATGTGTAATAGCCCTTTTGCCACCAGGATACTTTAATTCATTACTTTATTTGTCCCTTTGAGTGAAGTCTCCTCATCTCAAGATTGTAACTGCTTCTTCTTGCTGTGCCCTGAGATGACCGCTCATACTTTTCTCCATCCCTATTGCTCAACGTGGCAAAAAAAAGCCAGGACAGATCTCCTGAGAGCTGTTGGGACCCTGATACAGAGAATCTACGTTATTTCTCTATCTTTCAGGCCTCATCAATTCTGTGTTGTTTTCCATTAGGAGTGCTGGAAGATGCTGCCTAGGTGATGCTGTTTCCCAGCACAATTTTGGTTTTGGAAATCCATCTGTGCTCCATACTTCCCTACAGGCACTGAGTGCAGGGTGCAGTGGAAGCAGTATACAGCAGCAGCCAGGCTTGTGCTGGAGAAGGTGAATGTGTCCAGTGAGGAATGAGCTCCTGTGGCCCATGGGGCCTGGTAAAGGCTCTTAAATCAAAGCAGGGAAGAAAGAGAAGGAGAGAAAGCCAGGGGAGGATTGGGGCTTGCAGAACCAGAGAGAGCTTGCTTTCCTGAAGAACAAGTGCCAGCAGCTTGTGGGATAAGAAGACGGGTTTCCCCGAGTGTCACAGGTGAGGCCATCTATAAAAAGGGGTGGTGTGTGAAGAGATGGAGCATGCTGATGGCAAGCAGCCCACGAGGACCACCGGGCAGAGGACATGGCTGCTCCAGTCCCACAGGAGAAGACACTTCTGACAAGCAGATACCTCATCTCCTGTGCGCATCTTAGGAAGATGGATGCCTTTGTCTTCTGCTGTTGTGGTCTTTTCAGCCATGGGCCCTGTTTGGCTCTGAAGGCTCATACATGCAGGAATAACAGCGCCTTTTCCAATCTGTTGCAAAGAGCAGGTGACAAAAATAGAAAAGTTATATTCTAATGGCCTTTGTTTTGAACTTCTTATTTTGTTTCAGCACAAGTGATTTTGTTCGTAGTGGTCATGAAGAGCTTTGCCATCTCCCAACCAAGACTTTCCTACAGCTGTTTATAAGCTGAGTGCCCATCACAGATTATCTTTAAAAGACTGGTTTGCCAAAGCCATGAAGTCTGAACTCTCTAAAGAGGGTATAAGGAGTTTAATGGTTATTTGAGAATATTGGTCTTTTCTGGCATAGATGGGTTGAAAAATCAGCTTTAGGCCTCTGTTTCTTGATTCAGGTTTTCATGAGTGTTGTGCTTTTGGCAGGAGGACACTGTGGTTACTGGGAAGGCTGTGGGAAGTGAGTACCTGTGTTTTGGCCAGCCTGGTATGCTGGGGCCAGCTTGGAAACGGGTGATGTTTCACAAACACAGGTAGGAGGGTGATCATTAACAAGATATTCAAAGGGTGGATCACATGGAAAAGTCTTGGTGGGGGATAAAAAGGGGGAGCAATTAGGAAGACACAGTTATTTCCCTGCCCTAGCAAACTAGCTGGCTTGAAGAAATACCCATGTGTGAGGAAGACACGGAAGTCAGATGCAAATGTGGGTTTCCATATTACTGAGTGGGAAGAGTGCTGCATGGAGAAAGCTGAAACTCCATAGAAAAATCATGGGAGCACACTGGAGCCAGTGATGAGCAGTGTGCTGCAAGCAGTGGGACAGTGACAGTGAGCCAGGAAGAGAAAGTAGAGATTTGTGTAGAGGCGAAGCTAAATAGAAGTGAAATTGGCAGAACAGGAAACTTTCTTCAGTATTAGTTATTCTCGGGTGTCAGTTCACAGATGACTCTTCTGGAGAACTGGAGTGTGTCCTTGCCAGTTAGGCCTGCAGAAACCACAGCCTGATCCCTTCTCCAAGGCTCCCGTCCTCATTGCATCCCCCAGCACAGTCTTGTGTTTTCCAATGACTGCAGTTTCTGTTCACATGTGTCTGTCTTTAGGAGTAAACTTCAACAGCATTGCAGAGCTTCCATTTCACTTTTGCATTCAGTTTTCACTATGCAGCCCTCTGTGTTAATTCACAAGGGTAGTTATGGTTTGAAACACCTCATTTGGAGATGGATCCAGATGAGGCAGCAGCAAGTATAGAACTCCATGTTATGCATCAAAATAATAACCAAAATAGAACTTCTTTAACTTGTTCTTTCCATTTCCATTTTATTTTCTTACTCATTTAAGTGAGTAATTCAGATAAAGTTTGCCCCCAAGCACTTGCTTCACCTGAGATTGCATGGTGCCCTGGACCCACAGAAGCCACCTCAGAGGTGTCTAAATTATGATTATTAGAGAATGCTTTGAATTCATTCAAAATCTCAGTAATCTGAGATGGCTCTAAGATTTCAGGTGTACTGAATGTTTTTGTCTGCTCCACTCTACTGAGCAGCTATGACTGCCATAGGCATGCGTTCAAGCTACAGCACTGCAAACACAGCCAGCGTCCAGCTCTCCCCCTCCATAACCCAGGCCGTCACTTCACAGCCACCCCTTGGTGCCCCGCAGGCAGCTGAGCCTTGCCTTGCATTCAGTTGTGTGGAAGCTGATGGAGAGCAAGGACCCTTCAGTTGAGGACCCGTCAGTGAAACTGCTGGCTCTACCCCTTTTGTGATGATCACAGACATGTATCTATTAAAAGAAACAAATTTGGACACCGTCATTCTGTGCTTGGTTTTTTGTTCTTCGGTGCTGACCTGGTTTGTTGTTCCAGACCTGTGCCAGTTTTTGTTGGTTTTCAGGGGTTTTATTTTTGACCAAATCAGCACAAAGTAGTAGTGGCAGTAAAAATCAGGCAATATTATTTTACCATCTGTCCCTGAGCCATGTTTGACATTGGCAGGAATACACAAAGGGATTCTGCTTTTTTCCTCGGAAAAGAGATTTTACTTTTTCCTGGGCACTTAGGTGTGTGCTGACAGAAAGTCCATCCCATAGTTCCTCTTGAAACTTTCCTATTCATGGGCTGGGTAGGATAAATGTTTGGCAATCAACTTGGCAGGAAAGCGCTATTGAGAGCCAGCACCCAGGGAGCACCCCACCATCTACTGCCAGACCAGATCCAGCAGTACTGGTACCACCAGGTACCACCAGGATCCAGGCTGCCATGCCACCCAGGTTGCTGGTTGCTGGCCTGGGCAAGCCCTTTGGTGAGGCCACAGAAGCTGGCTTTCATCTAGAGGCTACAACCTGTGAAGGGCTTTTGAGTATCACTCACTCACTACGCGATTCATCTCAGCTGGCTTCTGCTGCCTGCGTTGGACCTGATCTTCTGGGCACCTCTCAGTGCAGTGTGTGATGATCAAGGCACCAGATGTCAGCACCTGTTCCAGATGAGATGTTTGTTCCCTGAGCTCTGCTGACTGCAGGGAAAGCATGGGGTTACCTGCTCGGGGGCACACAGGCTGTCAGCCAGATGAATATAACCTCTGGTACCTCCAGTGAGAACACCTTAGGGTTAAGGAAGAGTCCCACCTTGTTTGTCCTGGGTCATCCATATCTTCTGTATGCCCTTTATATGTAGCTCACAGAATCATAGAATCCATAGGTTTGGATCGGAAGGGACCTTGAAGTACCATGCAGTTCTAGTCCCCTGCCATGGGCAGGGACGCCTTCCACTAGACCAGGTTGCTCAAAGCCCTGTCAAACCTGTCCTTGAACACTGCCAGATATGGGGCAGTCACAGCTTTTCTGGGCACCCTGTGCCAGTGCCTCACCACCTTCACAAGGAAGAACTTCTTCCTCATATCTAATCTAGGTCTCTCTTAGCTATTCTTTTTCAGTTTAGAGCCATTTGCCCTTGACCTATCCCTACATGTGCTTGTATAAAGTCCCTCTCCAGATTTCTTGTAGCCCCGCCTTTAGGTACTGAAGGCTGCTCTAAAGTGTCCTTGGAGCCTTCTCCAGGCTGCACAACCCCAGCTCTCTTATCCTGTTTTCATACAGGAGGTGCTCCAGTCCCCTCATCATCCTCGAGGCCTCCTCTGGACTTGCTCCAACAGTTCCGTATCCTTCTCAAATTGAGGGCCCCAGAGGGGAACACAGTACTTCAAGTGAGGTCTCACAAGAGCAGAGTAGAGGGGCAGGATCACCTCCTTCAACCTGCTGCTTTTGATGCAGCCCAGGACATGCTTGGTTTCTGGGCTGTGAGCTCACACTGCCAGGTCATGTTCAGCTTCTCGTCGACCAACACCCTACATCCTTCTCTGCAGGGCTGCTCTGAATCTCTTCTCTGCCCAGTCTGTATTTGTGCTTGGGATTGCCCCTACCCCGGTGCAGGACCTGCACCAGAAGACGAGATCTATTTCTTCATCCTGGGCATATGTGACTCTGAACTTCTCTCTGGAAGTAGGACCGGAACACCAGAGTGTCCTTGCTCAGCTGGGCCACCTTCAGCCATATCAGCAGTTCTTTGTGTGTGAGCTCCTGTGCGCACTGACTGCCCGCTGATAATCATGCTTTGAAATACAGTGCGTGCTTGTCTGAGTGAGACAGTCATGTTGGTTACATGCAGTGTATCGTGTTGCCGGCTTTGTCGATATTTTTGTATAGCTACAAATATTTCCTATCAAGTTTTATTAAGTGAGACCCACATACTTCTTCCAGCTGTGACTGTGCGGTCTGTTCCTACATAGCTGTTCACCCCGCCCTTGCTCAGCAACACTCCACAGTCATGCTGTGGTGCAGATGAAGAATTTGGGTTTGAAGTTGGCAATCTGATTCCCATTAAAGCTGTATGGAAATTTGCCACACACCTGCCTAGGAAGCTGGAATAAATAATTCAGTGCTGCACAGTGATACCTAATGGCAAACAGATAACTTGAATAACCTTGGACTGGGTTAAGGTCCTCAGTGCTCTGTCCTTCCAGGACAAGAGAAAGGGAAAAAACCCATGACAGACATGGAGAGGTTAGAAAGGGCTGTGAACTTTCTCTCTCTTGAAATGCTCTTTCGGCCCTCCTGAAAGGAAGGGACTGACATCTGGTACATCTGAGGAATGCTGTGAGGAGAGCAAACTCTGAGACACAGTGTTGCTTGCTTGGGATAGCAGCAATGAGAACGCAGCCGAGTTAATTGCTACATGTTAATAACCATACAAGGCAAAAAAAGAGCATGCAAATCTTTGTGTCTGGCTCCCACTTTAGGAAATACCTTTGGTCTTTAGGACCAAGTGTCGTCAGTAGAATTTAGACTCTCAATTGCATGGATCAATTTTGGAGGGAAGAACAGCTCCATTACATGCTTCTATTAACCATCAACTGTGGGAGCAGTTCTTCCACAAGCAGAACTGATTTACTCTCACTTGAATGCAGGTAGGTATGCAGGAGCTGTGGGAAGAAGCTTCTAGGTTGAGGTCCGGTGCTGCTTAGGAAGTCAGTTGGTTGTACTGGTTTCCTAGTGCTTCCTCACTTTTTTTGCTACCTATGTGCTTGTGGACACCTGGTGATTGATATCTGAAGTGAGCATTATCGATCTGTTCTTTCATTTCAAATTTTATAGCTCTGAAAGGCCAGGCATCTTGCATGAGAGGAGAATGTTTTCTTTCAGAGTTCACAAGCTAATCCATGAGAAAATATTCTTAACAAATCATGGTTTACATTTTTAAAAAACCCCTTGCTTTGCATAAAATCATATTATCCTTTTGTCTGCAAGATCTTTTAGGTGTCATTTTCCCTTATTCTTGGAAGTGATATAATCCCTGCCTCCAGGCTGCTGGTGATCTCTAAGTTACATTGGAGACAACATATCCCACTCAGCAAGGTTGATGCACTAACTCCAATACATGGTGCAGCCTGTTAAAAAAAAGATAATCTAATCTTCCTAAATATATGCATAGATTAAGAATGCAGTAACTTGAACAGCTGAAGTTTGTGGCTCTGGGCTCATGATAGCTCTCCTCCTCCTGCCCTCTTGCCAAAAAAGCAGCTACAACTGCACCTCATGCACAGCAGGTTGCTTCTTCTCTTTCTCACCAAACCCTAAACCATATCAGCTGCATGGAAATACCTGTTAATCGTCTGCAGTTCTTTTATCTACAAAATTGCCATTGCAGGCCTGACCTTGAATAGGGGATGGGAAATAAATCTTGGATGGCATCAGATATGTCAACCCAAGCTGAAGACATCCCTCATTGCAGACCTGTTTGCCTTGCCCTGGTGGTGGTGGGCTCCTGTTCCTATTGTGATGCTTAAGGTCCCTTGCTGGGAGCAACCACCTGGGTGGAAGAATCTGCTGTAGCTCTGAACACAGCCTTGCTTTCAAAGCAAACAGAACAACTGTAGCTGCAGACAGAGAGAATTGCTGCACAGGAAGGTGTCATTCTCATAGCATCACTTTCCAGCTCAGTAAATTCTGGGCTGATGTAAATAATATCAGTGAATTAAACAGAAGTGGTTTCTACTATTACATAGTTATTGTAATTATTTCCAAGTTGTATGGCAAAGAGATTTTACCAGCATGTCTGTGCTCAGGGGGAAACTATAGGTAGGTCTGTGGGCTCGATTTCAGCATTTAATCTTGGGACAAGTAGGTTAACAAGTAGTCTCTCAATGACATTACAGTATATTGTGTTTACGATGTCAAACTAAGGCCATTCTGATTTTTTGACTTCTATAAAACACCCCATATACTGTACTAGGAAATAGTCACTTTTTTTACATATGATGTGCCAGGTTGGTATAGCGAGACAGTTTTGGTTCATTTCCAAAGATACTAGACTTCTGGGATTTTTTATTTCATTCCGCCCAATGCAATCTGATCTACTGCTGGTCCCATGTGAAGTCAGTTTATATACCTTTGGCCACACAGCCCCACACGATTAGTAGCTGACTTTCTTGGCTCTTAGGAAAACTTTCAGGCCATTTTTTGATGTTGGCTCCAAACAAGGAGGAACAGGGAGGTTGCTGGTGCTGGTGCTGGTTCTGCACACAAATGGTGAGGAAAAATCCACATCTTTTATTTAAATACAAGGTAATTACATAGTATCCCTGACCAACATTTTTATTCTGAGTAATCATAAGATACTGGTTTCTCTGCTGGGGAGAAACAACAGTTTTGTACCCCTAAAGGGAGGCTGGAACAGGTCTTGAAACAAAAAAATTTGCCTTACTAAAAAAATCTATCAATCAGCTAAACGTGTGTGCTCAGTAACTCCTAGCAGGCCATGCTAACTGCTCACTGGAAAGTGATGGGTCTGTAGTACCTGAAAATATTTTTTGTATGGTATTATTTCTCAATATTTGTTTTCATTTGGTGAAGACAAAGGTAAATAATGGGGTCTTTTCACCTTCTCTTTAACTACTGGATGAGCTGCATGCCTCTGGCTGCCGCTATGGTTCATCTTCATCGCACTGGAGACCCGTTGGGGTCAGGCATTTCTTGTCCTGTTCCCAGGCCGGGGACCATGGGCAGGTTGCAGGTGCGGAGCTGAAGTCACAGCTCTGTCCCGTTTCATAGAGGCTAAACAAGCATTTCTCAATCTTTTAAAATCAAAGGACCTCCGAGTCCTCTTTGATGTGAGCACCAGCAGCCAGGCAGCGATCGGTGCCTGTAGGCAGGCGCTGACATAAGCACCTGCCAACCACGTGGGATGGCGTGTGTGTGTTTTGGTTTGGTTTCTTAATTATGCTTCTGCAATCAGTTCATGGACCACCTTCTGGTGCCTTATGGATTGCGAGTTGCCCATGGGCCCCACGGAGCACTGCTGAGCTGGATGACTATTGCTTATGAACTTAGGCTGCACCGGAGGCATTATCGATGAAGGATTTACGTGCTGTTACATATATTCCCTGAAATAATCACCTGTCTCAAGTACATTGATATTGACAAGTGACTGATGTACAATCTGTGTTCCTATCTAGTCCTACATGCCTTGTTTTGAAATTATCCACCTTCACTGGTGTCCTCATAAAGGCTTAACTTTAGCAATTATTTCTTTGCAATGCTCTACATTAATTCAGACATTGCATCCAAGGGTTTAATCTAATGTGTGCATTTCAGGTGAAACATTAGAAACCTTCCAGCCTCCGTAATAATAATTTCTGTATTAAATGAAGGAATTTTTTAATTTAACATTTAAAAAAATGCACTTAAATAATATGGGCCAACTTCAAAGGGCCTGCAGACAGGAAATTGGAAGGTGGATGCTCTCCTTTTAGCCCATCTGAACATAAAAATTAAGTTCCAGAGGAGCTGGACTTCCAGGCCAGCTCAGTGTGGCCTCAGTTTGCTGAGCTTGCTACTTCACAGGGAACATGAAGTCCTTCCTGGGGATGAATGAAACTGGCAGGAGACTGGTATCAGCTGTGTGCTGCTCTGTACCCATCTTTGCTGGGTCCTTCAGGGGACGGTTTTAATGTTCTGTCAAATCAGAGCCTGGGACATTGGAGTCAGTAGGTGTTAGTTGGTGGCCACCATCTTAAACTGAAAATCATCTCTTCCCCTGAGGAGGAGCTGACAGATGCACTGAGGGTCTGGCAAGAGAATGCATGGCTGGGACAGAGAGTGGGAAGTGCCTGATTTATACCACTGCATTAACTCCCATTAATCCCTGTGACCGAGGCTTTGAGTAAACACTAAGAAAAAGCTGCTCTTGCCTCAAAAAGACACCATGTACTAGTGTTTAATGAACAGTTTGTGACTTCAGGCTGAGACATGGTGGTCCTATAACAATGGTGGGTTCCTACTCCCTGCATCCACCTGCATGTGGGGCAGTTCCCATAGTAATAGAGGGCGAAGAAAGCTCAGGAAAGGCAGGTAATGATACGATAATGATAAAGAAAAGGTAAATCAATTATTAGGTGTGAAAAAGTTAAGAAGCAGGCAGGTCCCAGCTTAGCAGCTGGGCTTTCAACCTGCGTGGTCAGGCCAAGGTTTTTGGGAGTGGCTGAAAGGCTGTAGTACTTGATCTCTTGGGTACATACATCTCATTCTGTGGGTAACTGGCTGAAGTGATAAATCTGGCTACACCGCAGTAGAGCTCAACCCTGCTTCTGAACAGCCACTGTAAAAACACTTGGGGCATGTGCTGCATTTTAAACATTGATGTTGTGGCTGGTTTTGTTGCTGTTTCAAAACACTGGAAGAGACAAGGCAACAGGATAATATAGTTCTCTGTCTCTCTTTTGCTTGTTCCTAATCTTAAAGAGATTTCTTCTTTTTTTTTTTTTTTTTTTTTTTTTTTA
>JAOEHX010044426.1:4427-18791 GCA_025448015.1 Bolborhynchus lineola
AGATGGTTTTAGCTGTTACTCAGTAATGTTTACTCCAACCAAGGACTTTCTGAGTCTCATACTCTGCCAGGGAGGAGCGGAACCCAGAAGGAAGCAGAGACAGGAAACCTGACCCAAACTAGCCAAAGAGGTATTCCATACCCCACAGCACATCATGCCCAGTATATGAACTGGGGGCAGTTACCCAGAAGGCCCATATCACTGCTTGGGTTGGGCTAGGTACGGGGGTGGTAGAGGGTGAGCAGCTGTGTTCTCTCCCCTGTTCCAGTTGTCACAGTAACTCTAATATTGTTGGTAAGCACCAATTTAAAATCATACTTCTGTGGCCTTACAGAATTACTTATGAATGGCCTTGTGGAGAGGTAGCTTTGTAGAGATCATGCCTGTTCTCTGATTTCCCTGCTCCAGTTTTATGATACTACTGTCCCTGGATTACTCCTGTTCTTGGATTATTTCAGTCCTGGGATTAAATCCATCATGGTTCTTGGCACAGGGGAGCATAGTACTGGCAGGGAGGGCACTGCCTTTTTGTTTTCCTGCCTAAGTCATTTCCTGGTCCCATTAGTCATGTCTGTTTCTACACGGTCACCCCTAGGAATTGACCTGGAGTCTTAAACTGGGATCATAATTGATTGCTAAAGGATAATTGCTAGCTACAGAACATTTCCTAAGTCTGACATGATAATGGTTACCTTTATTTGTAATAAATTCATAATAAGTGCAAAGGAAATGTGATAATAAAGGTAAAGACTTTATCAAGCTTCTACAATTTTAAGAGTACAAAATATGTGAATGTATCTCAGAAGCATACTCCTTACAGTGACTGGATTTCAGGTAAATAACAACAAAGAAACTGGTTTCTATATAAAAAATGTGCTTGTGTTTGCACACTTTTAAAAACATTCACCACAAAATACTGGAAGTAAGTTTTCATCTTACTGTTGGTATCTGAAAATTTTAGAGGGTACTTCAGGTTCTGATTCAGCTGTTGATGTAAATCAACGCCTTTCTATTTATTGTAGGAACAGAAAATGACCTTGCTAATACATTAAGAAGTTGTGGGTACTGGCTGTGAAATCCACTCACTCCTCCTTCCCAGTAGGGAAATGAGGTTTTTGACAGCCCTGCAACACAACATTATCTTCTTTTTTTTAATTCCAACCCGTGCCACTTCACTTTTGCTGACTGGCTTCTGACGAGCAGCCCCATTTCCTCTGCCTCAGCAAAGATACCTGTCACTGCGAACCTAGTAGCAGGTTTTGTATTGCCAAAGCACATCTCATATATTGAGGCAAACACATGGCTTTGAATGGTGCAGAGAATCTGCACTAAGCTGCACCCTGTTTAGTTTTGCAGTAGTGTACCTCCTGATCTTGTATTACTTCTCAACAACATGGAATCTTAAAGCATAAGCAGCACAAAGGTCACGTTAATCAGTGGTAAGGGGTGCAGAAAACGTGTTGTGAAACACTAGGAATAGTGGTGCTGATGGAACAAAGCTGTTTTTCAGTAAAATTAAGAAAAGCATGAATCTTAAGATTAGTAGTAAATAGAAGCTGTATAACTGTTCTATGCAATTTTTAGTTTTGTTATATAAAAACCTAAGGTTTAACACCTCATATTTCTAAAATGATTTTGAAATTTATTTTAGTGAATTATTTAAGGTCTTTTTTTTTTTGATGGTCTCCTCATTGCATATAGAATTTTAAACTGCTTCGTGGGTGTAATTGCTTATTAGATATTATGTATTTGCATACAAAATATCAGAACAATTTTAATTATGAAAGGTATTTTTGAACACTAAAATGAATTCTTTAAAAATATATATGCAAATTCCATTTTCTTAAATACTATAGACTGTCTTGCAAGTTTGTGTCTCACATCCCTCATTGCCTGAAGTTCTAGGTTAGAGTATGTTTTAAATCATGAAATGATTTGAGTTAGATAATTGGTAAGCATTTTAAACATTTGAGCTATGTGAACAAAGAGCACTGCAGAAGTGGCAGTCTGAGCCAGTAAAAGCTGAATAAAGAAGCTTCTAAAAAGCTTATCTATGGAACAGATCTGGGTGTCTTCTTGTCTGCAAAGTTCAGTACACCATTTCCGTGGAAGGTGCAACTGTCAGAGAAACTTTTATCACAGTATAATTATATTGCTCAAGTAAGTGTTGAGGTTTTTGAACATTGGAAAATACTTCTGCAATAAGAATTATCGTACTGAAATCTGTGATGGTTAATATTTTACTAATAACAGTGCTTAAATAGTTTTCAGAATTAGGAATTTTTCAGTCAGTTGTGGATGCCCCATCCCTGGCAGTGTTCCAAGGCCAGGCTGGATAGGGCTTGGAGCAACCTGGTCTAATGGAAGGTGTCCCTGCCCGTGGCAAGGGGGTTAGAAGTGGATGATCTTTAAGGTCTCTTCCAACCCAAACCATTCTATTACTCCGAATTCTTTCAAACTCGAGTGAACTAGGTGAGCAGAGCTCTCCTCGCCGTGGCACCGCTAGATGGCAGTCCTAGAAGTCACTTGTGGCTTCATTTGCTTGTCAGTACCAGTGTGTTTCTCTTTTGGCTGAACAGCCTCATTGAAGTGAAAAATGTCAGGTTACAATTTGGAGGTTTTGTAAATTTTGATGCTTAATTTCATTACATAATTTTAAATCAAGCTTTTTTTTCACCTTTTACAGTAGCTTAACTTTGTTTCTACTGCCTTCTGTATGGCATATCATAGAATAGTTAGGTTTGGAAAGGACCTTAAGATCACCTAGTTCCAACCCCTCCTTGCCATGGGCAGGGACACCTCACACTAAGCCATGTCACCCAAGGCTGTGTCCAACCTGGCCTTGAACACTGCCAGAGATGGAGCATTCACAACTTCCTTGGACAACCCATTCCAGTGCCTCACCACCCTTATAGTAATGAATTTCTTCCTTATATCCAATCTAAACTTCCCCTTTAAGTTTGAACCCGTTACCCCTTGTCCTATCACTACCGTCTTAATTTTGTCCTCTTTAAATAAATCATATGATCTGCCTTTACACTGTTAAAAGAAAGGCTTTCTTCCCCCTTTTAGATTTAAATAAATTCTAGAAACATTTTTTGCATATTGTCCCTTTTATAGTAAAATGTTTATCATATTTGTTGTGCTTCATCTCAAAATAAAAAGGTTAGGAAATTCTTCTGGTTTTCCTATCATTGCATAGATGAACAAATAAACCTTGATATCATCAATCTATTTGTTCATTTCCTTGCTAACTAGAAAAAAATCTGATTTTATTCTACTCATTTTTAATGAAAGTAGCATATATAGAGGCTTCCTATGTTTCTTTGGGAATAATCAAATGTAATCCTTATCTACCTTCACCAGATGGTAATCTAACAAGATAGATTATATTAACACTATAGTGTGTGGTAAGTGATCTGAGGTAATTTCTGTTTATATTCTCTTTGGCTATTAAAAAACTTACAGGCAGAATGACTAAACAGAAAAGCAATCTATATAAAATTTACTGTAGGAATGGGGTTGCTTTATTTTTGTAAAATAGAGAAAAAAAAAAACATAGAAACATCTACATAGAAAACAGATGTCTTTTCATTCCTCTGGAATCTTGATGCGGTTTATCCCTTCCACTTATCTTTTATCTCTAGTTCAGAAACTGCAGCTCAGAATAGGTATGATAGTTTTTTACAGTGTCATCCTGCAATGCCACATACTAGAACATGTAGCAGAATATGACAGTTCTGGACACCAACGTGATCCCAGCCACTTACTTGAAGAGGATTTGGTGTAGAAATGAGGCTTTCCTGGTCAAACTGAGCAAGAAAACTCCTGAGAAACAATTTGCATCTAAACCCTAAGATTTAACATTTCTGCAGTATTCACACACACAAATCTATTTACAGACTTCCTGAGTATTTGAAAATATTTACCCAACAGCTTTCTTAAAAATTATGAAAAATATGTAATCTCTGGCACTTCATTTCCTATCTAAGAATTATGTAAGAAATATGGCAAGTTGCACACAGTCAGTCAGAAACTCTTTAAAGCAGCCTAAGAGCTATTTGCTTTGTCTGGATCCTAAATCCTTCCAAATCACTAAACAGCTGGTGACATGTAACTGTCATGGAAAACTGCAAGCTATGTTTCCAACTCGTAACTCATCTGAAGAGATATCTGAGAGTGGTCATGACCTGAATGGTGAGGTTTTTAAACCTTCCTCTGCAATACCAGAAATATTTTCAGCTTACGCAACAGAAAAGTATTCCTTCAAAGCCGTAACATTAAGATTTTAAAAGACTCCTTGAAATGGGACTTGAGAAAATATTTTGGCAGACAACACAGAGTTAATCTGGTTTGCCTTTCCATTATGCAAAACATGTCCCTTATTTAGCTACTGCTAGTTACTGCTGCCAGGACAGAGGAAAAAGGGGGAATATTAGACGTAAGTGTAGGGAAAACAATACACTAGCACAAATTCTGGGCATGTCAGTTATGAAAACTTGTTCCTAATTGGCTGAATAGCTGTCACTCTTAATGTCATTGTGGCTGCCTTTAAATCTACAGCTGCTGGAGTCAAAAGCAAGGATTTTTAGCTAGCAGCAATTAGTGATTTTACATAGTAATATTTTTTTGCCCCCTTTTTCTCCATTTGATGATAGAAAATTGTACATGGAGCAGCGCAATATTGTATGTCGTAGCCAGCTACAACTGACAACCACTGCCATTAGAGTAACACTGCCATAATCTCCCACTTTGCTGACGTCTCTTCACTTTAAGGATGCTTGGAAACTTCTTATGCAAATCAGGAGAACCTGCATAAAGAGAGATTTATGACTAACAGGAGACTTGTACCAGATACTGTGAGATCTCACCCATAGTACTGTTCTGAGATGGACTGGCAGTGGTCCTGCCAGAAGAACCTTGAGACTGAAGCAGTGGAGGGGAAGTTAACATACTTAAAAGAGGATGAGGCAGAGCTGTAAGTCAAACATGTCCTAAGCATGATCTACGTTTTCACTACAATCATCCTAACAGGGTGTGAGAAACATGGAGTGATAGTAAGGAAGAGAAGGAAGTAGACAAGAGACAAACAGAATTTTTATGAAAGGAGGCCTAAAAAGTGTGGCAAGAGAGAAATGCACAACAAATAGAGATGTGCTGATCAATGAATAGGGCAGTAAGGGTGTTTACATAGCATGAAGACATGTACACACAATGTGCATTAGATGAGGTACACTTTAAAGTCTAGTACACCAAAAGATTCAAAATAATTGGAAAAGGTGATGTGATGTAAAAACAATCCTACCTGAAACAAACCAGATTGATTTGGCTTCTACAGCAAATCTAAATTGTTGTTTCCTTGCTAAAATGGCAGTGGCGAGGAAATAAACTGCATCATAAAAAAAAGTATTAGGCTAATGCAGGGTAGTGTCTTCACTGGGATATCACTCAGAGAAGCAACAGTATGATGAAATGCTAACATAAAACCGAAACTAGGCAGTTCCATATTTTGCTGTTTCAATTTTAAAAATGTTTTATGATCTCTTCATCATAAAAAGAAATGATGTGATGAAACAGGAGTGTCACAAAAGCTCACAAATTTACCATTACCAAACCTATTTTCAAGAAACTACAGTGTTTGGAAGGTTCCAAGGTGTGAAAGGAGAAACAAACATAAAAAAAATTTGTCATGGCAGTTATCAGTTTTATGTGACTTCAAATTTTCCTACCTGAATTATTCATCCTACTTTAGTTATTCACCTTGCTTTAATACGTCTTTATACACTCTTCTTACACTGCATCTCTTTATTGGAGGTAGGTATTTTAACTACAATTTGTGGTATGCTTGATTATTTGATTAGAGATTACTTCGCTTTAATTACTGCACATTTTTCTAGGATGATGCCAGCCTATTTGCATAGCTGTAGCAGAGTATGTCTCTGCACTCTCTAGCCTCTTAATGTGGAAATAGAATATCTATTACAAATAGCCGCACCAGTTTTCTTCCGATGGAAAAGAATCCAAAGATTAATTCCTAAACGTGTTTTGCTGATTCTGCACCAGCTAGAAAAGTGTCATGGAAATGCTGGCATTCCTCTAATCCTCTCTGCTACCTTTGCTTCTGATGCTCTGGTGTAGGTCAGTACACTATTGTGTTCTTGAAATATTTATCTTACATTTAATATATTTTTGTGTATGTTTCTGCCTCTGAGATAGTAGCTTTAACTTAGCTGCTGAATTAAAATTAGCAGGGCTTTTTGCCTGAGGTCAGTAATCACCTTCATTTCAGATAAATAATAAACATAAATCAAACGAACTTGCTGGCTTGGCCATAGAATTTACCAATTATTAATTTTGACCAAAATATATTGTATTGTCCAAAGGTTGAAAATGAGAGAGGCATCACATTAGCAAATTACTCATGCTGATGTTTTCCTCTGTAATCCAGTTGCACAAGAGATAAATGAGATTTAGAAATTCACTGCATAACCACGTCCTCTCATGCAAAAAGCAATAACTTTCTTCTGTAGGCAGTAGAGGACTAGCTTTTAAATTTTAATAAACACTACAGAATATTGTTTTGTGGGGCTTGGAAAAGTAATTAAGAATGAAGAATCTTTCTACTGTTGGCCTAACTGAACATAATATGTCAGGATCCCTAATCTTGTGCTAGGAGCAAAGTATCAGCTTCACAAAATCGCTAACTCTGACAAATTTGGTATTAATTGTTCCTCTTGGCAGGTAGTAGAAGAACACTTAATATTAGAATCATTGTGTGATTGTGTATGTACTGCACAAAACCAAAGTAAGCAGTACTCTGTGAATTTTAATTTACGTATGAAGACTACGTTCAACTATAGTCTTACACAAGGCAGTATCCCGAGTTAAAATAGATAAGCAAGATGATGAGCAAAGCAAATACTTATTGCTTGTGCTGTTTACTGTCAGTGTGTATTCATAGGTAACAGTCACCATGCTGAAAGGTATTTTATCAGAATAAGAGCACATGCAACCACATGTAATAAAAAGCAACCCTAAGCCTATTCTAAATTAAAATGTTTGAATGAAAAAATACATTAATGTGCTTTTAATCCTGTCCCTTGACAATTTCATTGCATTTCCCTAGTTCTTACATAAAATAATGGATAATGGTTTTATATTTATCTTTTCCATACAAATTATAATTTTATATGCTTCTGTGTGAATCTCCCTATAGTTAGTAACTTTTTTTAAGCTGAAGTGGCCTGTAGTCTATTTAGGCTATATGAAGGCTGTACTATACTCCTGATTATACCTCTTCTTCTTTACTGTATCTTGCTTAGTTCTGATGCAATCTTTTTGAGACAGGAAGTACATAATGATTTTATACATTGACATAATGATGCTAATTTCCTTTCCTAATAGTTTCCAATAATTTTACTTGCCATTTTGACTATCATATAAGCATTAAATGGGCATTTTCATAGAAACTCAAGACTAAGGACATGTGAAAACAGTTCTGGAACTGTAGAACAGAAATACAAAATCTCCATCATGTGTTGTGACAGAAAATTATTAGTTTTTTTTTTTTTTTCAATGATGTTGAATTCCACCTTCTTTTTACTGTCTGCTAGAATAATGCTATGATGTACACTTTCACACTCAGTCCTAATTCAAGCTATTCTGAAACCTGCTGCTTTGCTGGCAGACGTTGTTACTTCACTTTTTACTGTCTTCAGAGACAGTTTGCTGTACAGTGCAGGTCCTAGGAATGATTTCTACACCTGCTGTTCTGGCAGCCTGTTACCACCATGAAAACTGGCCATTCTTCCATTTTCTTTTCTCTCCCTTTAACTGATTGTCCATTCACAAGAGAATTGTCCTTACCCAAGAACAGTTTAGGGTTTTTTTTAACTGACATCTCACATATGCTCTTTGACTCCTTGAAAGAACACTTACAGATATGAGACATGACTTGCTTCTCCAAAAGCTGTGCTGAATCTTCAATATTCTGTGTAGACAGATGTCTACCTATTTGCCAGGCATGGAAATCAGACTTAGTTCTTCAAACCCCTCTTCAAGTCCCTTAATAGTTCCTAGCATCACGTCTGGTACCTTCCACTCATCTTAGTACCAAGGTCAACTGAAACATCACCTCATACCTCAGCATTTTCATTTCATGAGTGTTGGATCAGAGGTTCTTTCAGACTCTTTAATCTGGTCCAGACAGGTTTCACTTACTGATTTCTTTAAAAAAAATAGTTTATTTTTTTTTTCTGGTAATATTGGAACAACACTGTGTAGTGTTGAAAATAGGACTGTAGCTTGAGTTAACTCCTTGGACTTGGCCTGTAAAAAAGGCCCTGGTAGCTGAAATCCAACCACTTTTAAACCCCAAATAGTTACGTTTACTCAAAAAAAATCAAACCTGGCTAGACCCAGGAGTCCCATATAAAGTTAGCTAGCTGCATCATTTGTGTTAAGAGTAACTTTCAAAGTTTAGAAATTGTAAGGATTTTGTAAATTACAGCCAGTAAGAGAATCAGTGGAAGACTGTTCTTCATTGTATATTTGACAACACTATACCCATTTGGTTTTGACCAAAAAAACCCCAAACAACAGTGCTGTGTCCATCTGGTTCCATGTTAAGTCCCATTGCCATTCCTACTGTCATGTATTTCTCCTTTCAAATTTCTTCCTATTATTCCTAGTTGGTGCCCAGCTCTCACTCTGACATTTATACGTTTTCAATGCATATAGACAGTACAGAGCCTTCCCAGATCATTACCTAAATATATTCTGTTTTCTTCTGTGTGCACAGTTCATTTCCACTAACTACTGTCTTTTGGACCTAATCAGGTCTGAAGTCGTGCTGCAGAACAGCACAGTTAGAATTTCAAATCCATTCTGCCTTATTGGTTATCACAATGCATGTCCAGAAGCATAAACATACCTGAAGGACATATGATGTGCAAGTGTTTTCTCAACCACTTGTGTTAATTCTGAGGAATGATTTCCTTCGTATATAATAGTTGCTATTAATAGAGACATGAACAGAATGGAAACCCCTGGCAGAACACCTCTAGCTACGCTATTGCCTCGCAGTGCACCAGTCCCCCTTGAGGTGCATTCATGTGCACTACTGTTCCAAGAGTCAAGGATAACATTTGTGCACAATTTTAACAGCTGTCTGTACTTTCAGTTGCACTCCCTCATCACTATCATGTTTCAGCTGAGATTTCTCTGTGATCCTTCTAGCAGACAGCAAGAATCTGATGTGTAGGCAATGTTGTACATACCTTAAAGGGAAGACAAGAAGGGGAAAACATTTTATGTCCGAAAGAGGTTGCAGTGTGTATCAAACGTAGAAACAAGTTATTTTTATTGCAACAAGCTGTGCGCTGAGCAGTACATGCAAAGCTTTAATACTGTATTGTATCTCTCAGCACACTTTGGATTGGGGCATCTAATCAGCATGCTGCTCTTACCAACTCGTATTCACATTCAATTCTGCATTTCTCTCTAATGCATGAAAACCAGTCTTAGGCATATTTTGATAGCAAACTGATTTAAACCTACGACAGAGCAGAAGGACTGAATGAATAATTATACTGCTAATCCCACCTGCTGTCACACAAGTAATACATGTAAGGAAATGTACAGATATACCAGTTAACCTTAGCATCTGCCACCAGAGCAAGATTGCAGTTGCATTGGAAAGGGCACAGCTGACAGATTTGACTTGCTATCAGTACTACCCCATCACTGATTTCTGGAGGCTCAGCTTTCCATTGCAGACAACACCTGCAGCCTCTTTGTATCTGAGGTTTTGGAATAGTGGGGCATTACAGCCCTCTGAGGAACACAGTACGCTTCCCATGGTATGTTTGGATAGCTCTGTAAGTCAGGGTCTGGGTGGCAGAATCATAGTTTAATGTCTTTCTCTTCTTCAGTGTGTTCACAGCCCCATGACAATGATGTAGTGGGGTCAATCAGTGCAAATGCTGAGACAGTGTCTTGCTGCTGTGCAACATCACTAAAGGACCATTTCCTTGCATGTTCTTTTCCATTACAAATTTACACTATGACAACATGCCTGAAAGCAAGGGTTTACAGAAAACATGATCTAATCAGAACTGTATAGCCAGACATAGGCTTATTGTGGATAAGTCATCAAAAATGCCTTTCCCCTTACGTATTACTTCAGCTTCTACTTAAATCTGGAGTCCAAGCATTCATTAGCTCTTTTGAGACCATAGCACTCTTGATCATTTTATATTCCTAATCAGCTAGGCCTAGTATCATCAATTTCTATAATTTTCTTTTACAGTGGAGGAGGATGTAAGACCTTTTTCATATTTCAGTGGCGAGAGCATGTGAGTATTACGGTATGCCCCAGTTACCTAAACTGAGGACCTGTCCATGGTGTCTACCTACCTTCTGAGCCTATCACTGAGGAAGGCCTTCAGAGAAAGGCTGCTGTGAGTATGCGTTTCAACCCAATAGGGAACTGGAACATGATGCGCATTCACACTTGGCCTCAAGAGCTCAAATGTGCTCCTCCACTTTGAGCTTAGCCTCCGAGGTTGATATTAAGGTTTCTCCTAGAGAAGCAGTGCAAACACAGAGCTAGTCATGGTTGACTGAAGTTCATTGTGTACTTTTTTACACTACTGTAAAGAACAAAAGACAGTATCAGGCCTGAAGAACTCTTGCGACCTAGGTGCATGAGAAATAGCACTTTCTCTGGGGCACTTTGCAGCCTTTGTCCCTGACTTATCATGGGTGTACAAACATGAGAATAATAATTAGGATGATTTATTTTCTAATGCCAAACATTTTGAGCTCACTCTCAGAATATCCCTCAGGTTTTGTAATAGGGTTCTTAGACATTCCTTAAGTATAAATGAGAGAATTGATAACAGACAGTCCTGAAATATGATGTTAATGTTTGCTATTCTACACAATTATTTTTAATATCACAGATTTTCTTTTTTTTTTTTTTTTTTTTCAATACTAGCAACTCAGGTTTTCATATCCCTTCCATGCTTCCTGCTTGAAAATAGAGAAGGGAAAGTCACAGAATGTTTGAAAGCACACATTTAATTTGCCTTTAAGTGTGCAAGGCTACAGGAGGAGGAAATGAAGAAGTTGTTACCCTGAAAAGAGAACAAAGCCAAGTGATAGTTGCACTGTAAAAACATAAAGGAAAGTCCCTGCTTATTGCAGTCAATCCCAGGCCTTTCAAATGACAAACTAGTTGAAGAATTTCTAGGTAGGCTAACTGCTCTCTCTGGTATTTAGAAAATGGAAGAAAACAGAAGGTAAGGCATATGTTGTGTTAAAGGAAATTTTCAGATTCAAGGTGTGATGCCACTTAAGACCACTGACAGCTGCAGTGGTCATAACTTAAAATGTCTCTGCAAATACTAAAATCATAGATTCAAAATTCTGTTGTGGTATGTAACAGCCCTGCTCAAAAAGCATACAGTGTTTTGAAAGACCTCTTGCCTGTTTGACAAATTATTTTTCTCATCTGTAGCTGCTGCAAATTATAAAGCTATGTTTCTACTTTCTAGGTCTAGTTAACATCTTTCTCATACATACAATTTTCAACACTACACAGTGTTGTTCCAATATTACCAGAAAAAAGAAATGGAAGTTATTTCAAAACACAGAGGAGTCCACCTGATCTCATAGATTTGACCACTTACTTTCAAATCAGCTTCAGTTTTTTTCCTTTACTACAGTCCACCATCAATTTCATCTCTGGAAACAGACCAAAACATGTTCTGAATTCTTCACTCCAGTAGCCCTTAGAATTTATCCAGGTTTAACCCTTCCATTAAACAGTTCTGCTTAAATTCCTTTTTACTTTTTGAATTGATAGAATAACTGCTTTCTGCTCTATTTTGCTAATGAAACTAAATCCTCTGCTGGGATTTTGGCATTTTGCTGGGCACCAGGCTGATAGGTTTACGGGGGTATGTTTTGAGCCTCACTACATTCATGAAGTCCTCCTGAATTTGCCGGCTACTGCATGGATCTGCTCCATTGATATTTCTGTCCTGATTCTCCAAACTGCTCTTCAACAGCTTGCTGGATGATCTTTTCAATTAGAGCATAGTCTTGAGATTTTATTTTCCCCAAGAAGAATTATGTAACGTTTCGACTGAGTCATATTTGCCATCTGCTGATCCGACCATATCAACAATACAAATTCTTAAAAAACCCAGTTTTCTTTAGTATCTGCTTCTAATCTGGCTTTTCACCAACATGCAGGTTTATGCACATACCCCTGCCTTATGATTAGCTCTTCACAGCATACTGGCACCTCTTCGGAGGCTCTCAGCAAACTTGAAGAAATCCATTCCTGCAGAGCATTCCGAGAATACATGTGAGGTGTTTATCAGGCAATACATGTGAAGGCAGAAATAGAGGGAAATTATGGCTACCTTAACAGAGGACATCAAGAAGCTTCAAAAGCAGGGGTATTCTTAGTTTATGGCTAACTTTGGAACTAGTTAATGCTTGAGTGGGTTGTAACAAGATACATAATTTTTTATTCCAGCTTTAAATTACTTTTTTCCACTGTGACTCTGCTGTGACTAAGGATTTACACTGTAAATCCTACTTCATGTGATTACACATTTATTTGTTTAAACCATAATGAAACACTTGTGTTCACAGTTTCAGACCTTAAAATTGCTATTTATAACACACTCTTTCAGTCAGAAAGGCCATAGTTAGAGTCTCTCCACAGGGTAATTTTATGTCAGTGCTTAATTCCATGTCCTGTTGACAACATTTGAGGAGACATCATTTCACATCCTGAAAATGCCAAACTATGTAAATTATTTTCTAGTTTAAAAAAAGATACTGTTTTGTTGCTGTGGACAACTATATTGCAACAATAAGTCCCCATGATGGTAATTTTTTTCCTTTGTAAAAGACAATCAGATCCCAGAAACAAATTTCTGTTATGAGATTAAAATTGTTTCAGTATCTAATAAAAATATAAAAAACATCTGTAAAACTGTTACTGACAGGAGCTAAAAAACATTTGTGAACTCAACGAAGATCTTTCCATTGACTCTAATGTATAATAGGTCTGGAGTGATTAATGCTCTCTCTGGGAACATTAAAATCCTGCCTACCATGAGGTTGTTTTGCTATTGCCGCACTTCACATTTTGAGAGCACAGTGCATGAAAGAATGCCACTGATCTCAGTGGGGGAATGGTAAGGGGTCTTAACTTACTTTCCTGTTGTACCTATGGTTCTGCCTGCGCAAATGACAAAACTAAACCAGGAACCTGGAGCTGTAATTTGGATTTTCATGTATAAGCTGTATCAAATGGGGCATTAAACAAGGATGTGCCTATGAACTGGAGAGTACTGAGTATTTTCATCATAGCTTGTAAGAACATGAGCCATGAAGAATGACTAAAGTCATACGATTCAAAAGGTGACATGTTTGAAACCCTTAACCGGGAGTAGCAGGAGGGATGACTGGATCTGACAGCAAGCACATTTGGTTATACCTTCCATCCTTCGACACCTTAAAACGCCACGATCCCGGTTTGACGGCTGCGAGCAGTCCCGCCTGCCCCATTCGCCGAGCCATCAACACAGCGCTGCTCCCCACCACAGCGGAGCCCGCGCTTTCCTTTATGTCTGCACGGGTTCGCTCGGCGGAGCAGGCTCGCACCTGTGCCGGGGGGTCCTGCCGCGCCCTGGGATGCGGCCGAGACCCCGTCCGGGGGCTCTCCGCACACAAACCTAGCGCCACTGTACTTCAACCCCCCGTACCTCGCCCCAGCACCCACCTCCGGGCAGCCTGCGCCCACAGCCTCGCACCCTGCCGCGCCCAGCGCCGCGCCTGGCCCCGCAGCCGCGGGAGGACGGGGTCCTGTGGTGAGGGGCACCGCAGAACCTCGGGCCGCCCCGGAGGTGTTGCTGCTCCCTCCACCTCAGCCCGGACTGTGTGGGGCTTGAGGCGGCAAACACAGCCCACAGTAACGTTTTAGGTTGCCTCATAGGTGTGGATCCACCTTCCAGTTTGGTGAGTAAGGGAATGCTGTTGTAGGGCTGGAGTGCAGTAGGGAGTGTGCTAATTATGATTAAGCTTTAATTGTAAGCGGTATTTCTGTTGTTACGCTTAAGTGCAGGGTGCTGCGTTGTATTTACATAAAGTGTCCTGTGGATCTGTTTTTCCCTTAACGTGCGTCAGTTCAAAGCTCTCAACACAAGTGTGACAGCTGCCTGTTTTGAAAAGAAATATGCAGTCGTAAGGTGTATTTATTTATAGCTCTTCCCTGTGAGGGTGCTGAGGCGCTGGCACAGGGTGCCCAGAGGAGCTGTGGCTGCCCCATCCCTGGCAGTG
>JAOEHX010044429.1:0-40081 GCA_025448015.1 Bolborhynchus lineola
AAAGGTGGGTGCCGGGACCGGGGGGAGCGGTCGGGGGCGTGTTCGGCCCCGCTTCGCCTGCGGGACGTCCCGCGGGCAGTGTCCCGGCGGGGCGGTGCGGTGTGGGCCGCTCCCCGCCGCTGCGGTCGGTAGCTGCGGTTGTGTGCCCCCGTGATGTAAGGATGGGAGGCTCGGGAAGCTCGGCCAGGGCTGTCCTCAAAGTACTCGGGGCAGCGGTAGGGGCCGGGGGCGCCCCGGGACTCTCCGCGGAGACTCGCACTGTCTGTCTGGTAGCTACCGCACCGGCGGGGAGCGGGGCAGCACCCGGTGTAGCCGAGCTGGCCGCGGTTCTTAGAGTTTAAAGCTGCAAAGTGCCTCGAAAGCTCTTTCACTCGGCGTGTCGGCCTCTGCCAGGTGCCTGTCAGGTGTAGACAGGAGCTGGCTCTCGCCTCCGTGCTGTCTGCGGGGACACTGCCGGTCCGGCACCGGCGCTTTCATTTCCCACTTGTAGTAGCCCCGAGTTCTCCTCTCCCGGGCGCTGCCTGTGGTTACAGCCACAGAGAGTCCTGCTAGCCAGAACTGAGTGGGGCTTGAAGCTAAAGTTTCCCCCCCCCGCCCCCAAGGGAGCGTAATTTCATTTTTATGTATAAGGTGCGTGATTTATTGAACGAGAGTACTGCAGCATCTGCATTTATTTATTTTAAAACTGCAATCGAGTGCCCAATCTTGCTGCCTTTAAAATCCATGGCAAGGTTTTCATTGACTCAAAGGGGGCGAGATCAATTTCTTACAGTGTTTGGAATTATTGTCTAATTTGATATGATACAATTTACTATAGGACCTCTTTAGGAGACTGGAACTGAAGATTGTGAACTTCATATTTGTAATGTCATATACATGATGAATATATTTAATTATCTTTGATCTGTCATGAAATCTGCTTCAGCTGTAGCTTCGTGTACAGGCTTTTGATGTTGAAAGGTCAGTGCAGGGATTCCTTGTGAAGTTGTATCTATATAAAAATTTTACAATTAATTTTTTTTTTTTTTTTTTTTTTTTTTTTTTTCCTGAGAAAAACAAACAGACCCGTACTGGCATTTTGAAGTTTTGCCTACAGGAAATGATGGCAAATGCCATACATTGTTCCGTAACATTCAGTTTTGGAATCTGAAGTGAAATATGCTCAGCAATATTTCTGGAGGTGTAGAGCCTTTATTACTGAGCTCTAGTCCTCAATGATCTTCAGGTATTTAATAATATTTTGTTATAATTTAAAGAAGAATACAGTTAGTGAGATTCTGCCTTCTGCTTCTTTACTTGCCTTTCAACTAAACTTGGTATTGTGGCTTTGTTGTAGCAGACAACTCCTGTCATCTTGAGTTTCTGCATTACAAAAATAGAAGTTTGCATTCATTAGATAGTTTAGAATACAGTATGCTCACAGTCTGGTTTGGTGTCCAGGTAGTCTTCTCTCACGGGAGGTAGGGTCTGCATTTCAGGCTTACTACACCTGCAGGATTTGTGTTGTAGAGGCAGGGTCTTGGCCCCTGACCAAGCTTTTGCGACCATCCAGCAGAAGACAATCTCTGGTTTGCATATCTTTAAATCGTAGTCAAGGTAGGATGTTGCAGGGAGGTGTGCATGTAAGGGAATGCTTGATGAGGAAAGTTACTTGAGAGTAATTTTAGGTGTTTATGCAAATTTTCGGAGAAGTTGAATGTTCGTGATTTCGCCATAAATTGGCAGGCTTTTAAGAAGTCACTTCCCTAGCCATTATGGCAGGTTATCATATGGTAAATAAAAACACATCCTGTTCTATCACTATCTGGCTTTGATTGAATAGCGCTTCAGTGAGCATCTTCAGCTCCTTTATCTGTTTCTCTGTGTGGTGTTACCCATCTGAATTTTATAGGAAGCAAAGTTGCACATGACCTGAGAATCACATTTTGGGTTTTATGGTTAACAGCTGCAGGTTTTAACCCTTGCTGGGGCTCACGGGTGATTCTGGGGCAGTGGGTTTGCTAGGGCAGAGTGAGTCTGTAAAACTGTTTGTTTGGCCTTTTGACCGATGACACAATTTTATCTTGGAAATCAGTGCGATGTTCTTGATCCTTACAAGGTTCATTACAGTGAAAGAAAGTCTGAACTAATCTGCTTTTAAAAAAAAGCATCAGGGGAGAATAATCCTCCTTGGAGCTGCTGATACAGCTGATTGCTGAGCTATCCTGGAGACAAGTACAGAACCTCTCTCTGTACTAAACAATAGATGGTACAAACCAGCCTAGAATTAGTCTTTTTGAGGCTGATGCTGAGGAGCAGAATTGCATCCCTTTTAGTCTTGTGTTGGTCTTTGACAGCTTAGCTCCCTTGAAAGTGATTCTTTATGAGATATATATATATATTTTAATTCCAGAAATTGCTGTAGATTTGCTGCCTGGGGCTTAAATGCAAATCACATTATTTTACTAATTAATACCTTTCATTTTAGGTAATGTGGTATATAAAATGGGACATACCATCATGGGCTTTTTGGTTAGGAAGGAAACTGCTAATTATGAAATGTAATGGCAGAGAGCCAAGGTCACGTCTATCAGACTTCAGACTTGCCCAGATCCTCAGACCGATATGTTAGAATCACACCAGGGATCTGTTTCTATGAGAATTTTAATTAACCTTCGAAGACAGAGCAGGGCCAGCTTTTGTGTTGCTATTACACCTGTGCCTTGCTTCTACACCTTATACTGTAGGGAAGTCTTTGCATAGATGGTATTTTCTAAAATCAACAAATGCTGTTTATGACTTTGGCAACACTCTGGGGTTTTGTATTTCTTTATCTGGTCTTTGGTCTTTCTTTTCCCATAGTTTATGGAAGATTTGGTCTACCCAGAGTGCTGAAGCCCAGTGTGAGAGGGGCTGGGCTGGGGATGAGCTGACACTGCAGCTGGTCCTAAAGTTGTCTGCAGAAATGCTCCCAAAATACTTTGATGTTTTAAGATATTTGATATACACCTTCAGTATGAAAGATCTCAAAGTGGTGTTTATCTAGTAATACCTGCTTGGAAAATATTTGGGATTCTATGGGTACATAGTGGTATGTGACTTTTAGTAAGCCAGTTAGTCTCCCAGTGCCTCTCTTTCACCCCTTAAAAAAAAAAACAATAGTCTGTTTCTAAATGGTATAACATATTTTGTGATGTTCACATTAAGGATGCTATGTATATGCAGAGTATGGTATTAGACATTATGAAAGGGTCTGACTGCTGAAAGAGCGCACTGGAAGAAGGGGAGAGAGGAAATCCAGCAACTGCTGCAGTGCCCCCCTCCCAGGGGATAAAGCAGGAGGCTAAGAGTGGTTTATAATGGTAGGCACATTACCCACAAGGTTATAATTTATTGGCTCCTCTGTTTCCATTACCACTGTCAAACCGCTTGGGGAATTTAGGTTCTGTCAAAGTAAATGGCTCCCTTAGATTGTCTAGGCATTATGGTAAATCTGCCTCCTTTACTAAGTGTGGGGGTTTGGTTTTTGGGTTTTTTTTAACAATTGTTGGAGTTTCTCGCTCAGAACTTTTTTTTTTTTTTTTTCTTTCAGGAATTCTCAAGATCTAATAGCCAGTTAAATGCATTCAAGTCTTTAGCAATTTCCTTCCAAACCAGGCGTTTCCCACTCCAGGTGTGGGACTTATTGCTTGCTTGCTTGCAATACAAACTGAGAACAACATTTGCATGAAAAAGAAACAACCTAGAAAAACAAAACATGTCTCTGTTTTTTTCCAGAACAACGAACATGGCCAAAGTGACAGGCATGTGGCATGTTACCAGGCAGGGATATATAGGTAATGGTAGACAGTCAGATGTGCACACAAGGAAAATGATGTGTCAGTGTGCTTCAGTGAAGTGAGGGATGGGTTGCGCTCCCCTGTATTGCACTAGATACTTCTCCCATGTATCAGCTTTGCAGAGCTATTTTGCTGTTTCGGGTGAAAGGCTGCCATTTACTAGCCCAGGGGAAAGGTTACTACCCTTGGCTTCACATGAGTTTGCAAAGCAGAGGGAGCAGCACTAATTTGTTATCTAGGCTTTTCAGTTGCTCTGTTTGTAGAAATTCTCCAAAAGAGACTTTGAGTCATTATTTTTTGTGAGTCCTGCCTCATCCTACACTGGTTACAGTGGGTTGAACATGAAGCAGACCTTGCAGTGATTTTCCGCTGCTGCATTTCCTTTTTGAATACATTGCTTATCAGGTGAAGATGCCACCCTGGGTTCTGCAAGAGGAAGCAGATGAAGCATTTATATCCCTTTCAAGCAGCAGTGGGTTGTATAGAAGGCATACTCTGTCTTGACCAGAGGAGACTCTTCAGCTCGGCTTTTTAATGATCAGGTTTGCACAGATAGGAGTGTCTTGCTTGGCAGCAGCACACAGTATGCATAGGCCCATGGACTTACCTAACATTTGTTCTTTCTCTCTGACTTAGCTGCTCTTGATACCGCAGTTTGGCTGGCCGGTGCCTGAACTTTGGTGTAAAGCCATCCAAATAGGACTGATGCTCCACATGTTAAAGTCTGTGATCTTGATGATTTTTTTTTTCTGTCTGGCAAATGGCTAAAAAATGTGTTTCAATGCAGGAGATTAACAATCACACCAAAGGGGACTGTGAAAAATGTAGCCAGGAGTATCTAAAACCACGGCAATTACAGCCGTCCTCACAGAATTGAGTGAGCATAGGAGAGGGAATTGCTGAGGGGCTGAGTCAGGGAAATTCATCATTCGATGCTTTTCAGAAAACCTGCCATTTGTACATTTCATGTTCATTACATTTTCCAAAAGTGGAGTATTTTTGCCCATATTTGGATGATACTGTTAACTTTTACTTGCAAGTGAGAAAAACCCATGAAGAGCCTGATGTGACCAAAAGGTGCCAAGTGTTGACAGCGGACTTTTCTGTCTGGATTGGGATGGCCAGCTCAGTCACACCTGGAAGGGTTGTGGGGCTATGGAGTGGATTTTGGGCAGCTAGCCCTAGACCTTTCCTATTAGCTTGTGTCAGTGTTACATGCCTCTGTTGGGACTCCTCTTGCTGACAAATGTGAATGCTAAGTTTAATCCCTGCATGTCATCCCTCTGAATGATTCATGACAAACACTGGTAACGCTTAGCATATGACAGTGTTCAGTAGCTGGTTACTCAGAGAGATGGATAGACTTGCTCAGCTCAGCCCTAAGATCCTGTGCATGTTTTAATTCTGGGTTTTTTTACCCACCTTCCCTAAACCTCTGCTGTTTGCTGCTTAGGGGGACAATGCTGCTCTGATTTTAAGGTACAGAAGGAAGAGAGAGCATGGTTCTATGCAGAATGTAGCCACTGACCTCTGGTGAGCTGCAAGAACTTTCCAATCTGTATGTCTCCCAGCTGAAAACCTGCCCCAGTAGCACTTACCCACCCTCATGTGCTTCGTGATCTTCAGAGGGAAGCTGCCTTACAAACACAGAGTTATTATTAGGGAGGCTGAGATTTGGGGAGATAAAAAACACCAATGGTATACACTGCAGCTAGGACAGTTATTTTCTGCTGTTGAATGGAGCTTGGCAGAGATGCTGCACTTGGTGTGTGGGGAACATCGATGCAGGGATGCAGCAATGAGTGCTGTGTATGGGCTGTAACAGTACACTGTATTCCTTGTTTCTAATCTTATCAGTTCATGTTCAGGCAGACTCCTGGGGCTGGCTGGGTGCCCAACAGGTCAGACTGTTGTTAATGCTGGGTGCCTGTGTTTGCAGGTCAGAGGAAGGCTACACGTGCTCTTTCTAGACAAAGCTTTGTCCATGCAGTCAATAAACTGCCACATAAAATGCTACATCAATATTTTATTTATGCCATAGGAGATTTTATGCTCTGGGAAGGTCTTTTCTTATAATCTAGAGTTATTTTTGTTTGCCATCTCATAATTTCAGGTTAATAATCCTGTTACATTTCCAACTTGCAAAGGCTGTCTGGGTATTCCACTGTCGTATTTAGAATATCCCCTCTAATTTCACCATTCTGTTCAACATTTCATGCTGTTTCTTTTAAGAAGCACTGCCTAGAGTTCAGATAAAAACCATAATTCTCTCTTGCACTTCAGTAACCCAGCTGTAATATCTGTAACTATGGGATGCCACTTTCTTCTGAAGTTGTAACTCACTCCTCTTTAGAAGCCTTTACTTAAGCTTCAGAAGGCCACTTATGACTAATATTTCACTTTGATTAATGTCTTTAAGAATTGCAACATTGTAATTGCTGACCTCTACTGCACTGGATTCATTCAGATTTCAGGAACTACAGATCAAAACTGTTCAGGACGCATGTGGTTTCAGCTTTCCGTCACTCACTCATCACATACCAAGCTGAATCTTTTTCAATGCAGTCTTGTTAAAATCTGGTGTTTTGCAACAGGTTTTCCCAGTCTGGTGTAGGCTGTCATGGGAAGAACCCAACGTTAGTTCTAATAGGACACGAGAGCCTGGACAAAGATCAACTATGGGATTTGAGAAAGCTGCATGACCTTGGCCTTGCCCCAGCTCTCACAGCAGCTGTGCTTCTGCAGCTGGGGAGGTAGCAACAGGGAGACGCGGTGCCAGCTGAAAGCTACCTATTTTTCCCTGGCCTTGCACCAAACCAAGCTGCTCCTGATTATGGAAGCCTCTTGCTTGGAACAGACCTGTACTTCGGCTGGAAAGTTGCTGTCCTGACCTTTTTGTAAAAAAAAAAAAAAAAAGAAAGTAAAAGCCCCAGCCCCAACCCAGAAAACGAGGGTGAAAAAAGTGAGAAGAAATTCTAGTGCGTCATGCAGATGGGCCTGGGAACAGGTTCTCTGCATTTAGCAGGCCCAGATCCTCTTTCTCCTGCCAGTTCAGGTTCCTCCGACAGTTTGAGCCGTGCCTTTTCCTGACAGTTTGGGGGGGTGATGGGGTTGCTGATGTGCTAGTTTTACTTGCTTGGCTCTGTTACCGTTTTCCTCAGCAGTAATGTTAAACTCGTTACCTCTGCTTTGCGGGGAGTTTTGCTTATGTTGCTAGAACATTGCTGAAAACCTTTAAAATTGTTTGAATAGCTTAAAAAAAAACCAAACCCAAACCCAGAGCGTGTGCCCAACAATTTAATCTAATTGTCTTTGCATGTAATTTGAGCTTTTTTATTTGGTTAGCAAGAACAAACATTAATTTAATGATACATGTACATGCAATGTCTCTCAGTTCAGAAGAAGGGAAGGACAGATGGAGGGAGTATTACTTTTGGTATTAAAAAGACATTTTGTTTTCAAAAGTAGAGAGAAAAATGTAAAACATCTGGAAATAAGAGCGCTTTCTGCCCAGTCTTTTAAGTGTAACTTCTTCCGTTGGCTGCATAAAACTTGCTGTGCAGTGGCCACTGTTACCTGGGGTCACCTGTGGGCTCAGGCAATGATACCCACCCAAAGGAGCTGATGGGGCTTCCTCTGCCTCTCTTCTGAAGGTCATGGGGAGTACCTGGTGCCTGGCATCAGATTTAGTCCATCACATCTGCAGGCTAGTTACCAAGGCGTTAAATAGCAAAAAACACAATCGTGTTTGTCCTATACTGGTTTCTGGCACTTTCAAAGCACGGGTTGGCCTCTGCTGAAGTTTGGCTTCTTGTCCTGTTGGAAACAGTTGGGATTTTTGGTGTGACCGGTCTGTTTGCATGTGGGTGAACTGAGGGCAGGGGTTTCTGAGGGACACGCATCCTCACGAATGCTGTAAAGCTGTTTCTGCAGCAGGTCTGTGTCTTGTCCCATTTTGGAGGCTAGAAGACTTTGCAGTATAGTTTGCATGTGGGTGACAGAAGGGGGAAGGCTGTGGGATTCACTAATTAAAAAAAGAGAGAGATGGGGCTGTTTTCTTTCTCCATGGTGATCACATAACGAAGGTTGACTCAGGGATGCTGAGGAATTTTTATCTGCTCTTGAAGGCAATGGGGCAAATGTACAAAGCCCTTTCCTGTTCTGCAGCATTGATCCATGTTTTGTTTTGAAGATACCTCAAGGATTTGTGATAGTGAGGAATTTGTCTCTTGTGTTGGCTGTCAGCTGGAATATGATTTATCAGACAAGTGATACTAGTGCTGTATATGGTTAAGGAGTGCCTTTTGTACACAAAAATGGTATTTATAGGAAGAGGTTGGCTCTTAGTCAGTGCTCAGAGTGTCTTTGTGCTGCTACAGCAACAGGCATGAGTCTGATTATTCAGGCAAGTTAGCGTGAACTTTTTTTCCAAGTTTTTAAAAAACCTGATCCAAGCCAATATGAACTGGCCATTGCTAATTTTAGAACGGTCTGCTGGCATGAGATAACAAATCCCAGTTTTAGTTTAAAGAGAAAATACTTCAACAGAAGGCTGGCAAGATTGTTATCAAAATGCTAATGATCAGTTCTCCTACAGTCACAGTTATTTTCAGAGGGAGGACTAGAATAGACGCATCATCTGAATAATATTTGATTTTAATACGTATTACTGTCTAATTAAGCTGTTAAAGTCTTTCCCCTTCTGGTCAAAGGTTCATTAATTGCTGCAGCTGATGTATCATTAGAGGGGTTTAGGTGCAAAACGGGTGGAAGGAAAGAGAGATCTGAAGTGTTGATTGTGCAGGTTTGGATGGACTTTGGGTGAAGATACTGCATTATCTTTACCAAACGAAGGGGACCCTGCTATGTTTGGTGTGCTGCCTTCTGATTGCCATCTGAGTGACAGCCAAGAAGTCAGCCAAATGCAGGCACTATCGTATTTACTTTACTAAGTGATCCTTTCAGTAAATATTATTGAACATGTTTATTTGCGGATTAATTTCAGGTTAATTTCAATCAAAAGCTCCTCTGTGGGTTACTATAAAAAGACATCACTTTGTGAATTTACTTTTTGATTTCTAATTTCATTTTGAAACAGCTTTTAGCAGACTGCCTTTTTCTTGGCTTCCTGCTTACCTGTTTTGAAAGGCATTTATTGCAGCTTGTATCAGGTTTGCTGTATTGTCATGTCTGTAAGCAAATCAATATGTTTTCCTTTCCAGTAAGAGTAATAATTTTATGATTTTTTAATTATTTTAAAGTTGTAAAGTAGAAGAATTTTGATTGATTGTGTTTAGATTGACTTCCATTAACATTTATTTATCTTAAACTAAGACATGAGCACACAAATGCACGTATGTATGTTTGTGTGTAATATATATATATATGTATCTTCAAGGCTAGGTTGGATGGGGTTTTGAGCAACCTGGTCTAGTGGAAGGTATGCTTGCCCATGGCAGGGGCTTGGAACTACGTGATCTTTAAGGTCCCCTCCAACCCAAGCCGTGCTATGATACCTTGATCTCCCATAACATATATTTTTGTCAGAAAAGCCTGTTCCATGCATTGTTTTTGAGCCCATATCCAATTCAGTAAATTCTGCAGTATTGTCACTGCGGGTTAGGCATGGCTGTATATTGTATCATGATGCAGTGGCTGGTCCTGCTACATCTCTGCCCATGGTGACACCCTGGGACAGAGCATGCGCATTTAAGGGATGGTAGGTGTGCACGCATGCAGCCTTCTCTTGCACCCCAAAAGTACAGATCTGCACTTTTCAGATGAGACAGGAGGGATGTCCAGCAGGGAGTTGGCTGGAGGGGACGTGTAGGAACAGGTACCAGCCTGCTCCAAGGCGCCTGTCCCTTGAGGATGCTGCAGCCCATCATAACAGGCTCTTCTGTTCTTCATGGCCGAGCCTTCTTGTAATTCTGTGCTAAAATGTCAAGAGATAAGAGACAGAAATAGCACTGGCTTTCCTGGCAGAAGCGTGAGCTGCAGCACGTTGAGTGGGCAGGATTCATCAGCGGTGGGGCTGCTACTGCTAGCCAGCTCTATGGGGGGAGGGCACAGCACCGTGGAAGAGGCAGGCGTGGACAGCTTCGTGTTCAGTCCAGAGCATCTTGCGTTTCAGCCAAGAGATTTTGTGTGAAGAGCCTCGTTCTTTTGCATACTTCCTTTCTGAAACAAACCATAAAAGATCCCTTAGAGAATACAGTCATACATACACGTCATAAAATACAGTAAAGTAATAGTTGACAGCCATGAGGTGAATTTTTTTTGCTTATTCTCTTCTGCTGTGCAGGTAATTGTGGTATTAGATCATAGTGGAAAGCATATGAGTATTTTTGTTTCACAGACATGCAGCAATGTAAAATCTGAACCAATCATACTTTTTTAATAATGAAAAATCAGTAAATTATATTCAGAAAGGAAAGGAAAGGATGGTAGTTTTGATCTGTATTGCGGAAAGGAAACTTTATTTTTTCCTAGCTTGAGTTTTATCTGTTCTTCTGATAAACACAGGACTTCCTTTTGTATGCAGTCAGTCTTGCTTTTATCTGAGTATGTATTATAAGATTGCTGTTAAAAATAATTTAGCACAGTTTAAAGAAGGGGCTGTGTAGGCTTCAGCATCTATAATAATACTGTTCAGCCAGGCAGAGGTCATTTTGTGCTCATTAGCAAACAAAACCTCAACAGCCAGAGTTGAATGGCCATCTACCACTCATCCCAGACCTCAAAAACAAGAAAGCAAATAGCTAAGGGGAAGGTTGGTGTCTTCCTCCCTTTGTCTTGCTAGCAACACACTGAAAGAGGCGCAGAGGAATAAAGAGCCACGGGGCTTTTGTTTTCCAGTTTCTCTGCTTTTAATGTTTGTTTCATATGAATTTTATGCTGTCGAAATCTCTGTTGCTGATAATTTGTTTTGCCTATTCTATCCTTAATAAAATACAATCAAATCATCGAACTTGCTGCCTTCTGCAGTGTGTAGAGCTGAGGTGAGTCCTGCCTGCTCTCAAACGAGAGTGGGAAATGGGTTTGGCACACCAATTCACTGTGCTTTTCTGGGAGACTCAGGGGAGTTTGTCATGTTCTTTGATGCATCCCCCCTCCCAGATGTTTTGCCCAACTTTAAAAAGTTACTAATGGTGAGAACCCCTGAGGCAAACGGTTTTGTTATTAGTGATAACACAAGATCCAGGAAAGGATCTGTGTCATTTCTGCAGTGCTTTGTCACTGGATGAAGGTATCAGCAAGCAGGAACAACCCATCTAGGGGATAGGCTGTGGCTCTCCTGTCCTTCTTCCTTCTCCATATGCATCTTTGCTCTTCAGTGTGCCAAGGCATCTGCCAGTGTCAGGAGGGGAGGCACAGGCACTTGTGGCTATTGAATCATTAACTTCCCATGTTAATACATCCTTTCTAACCTATGTTGCAGAACCTGGCTTTCAGGCATCATCACTTTTCTGTGTGGTGGGTACAGAGAGGGGTTAGGGAGATGACTTCCTTCCACGTGGATGATGAAATGCTTCCCAAGTCACTGGTGATGCTAGTGGTCAGGGACACTGGGAGAGGGGTGTGCTCAGAGGTAGCTAAGAATGGAATGACTGTACCATGTTCAGTCATACTGAAAGGCAGCACGGGGCTGTGCAGAAGATGGGAGAGGATTGTTTTGGATGTTTAGTTTCCTGTGGGAGTAGGGCTTGTGCGAATCTGAAAAATATGAGAGGAGTGTTTAGGGAGAATTTGCCCTGACAGCATTGTAGGTTGGGAGTGTAGTCAGTAATAAGACTAGTAAGATATGGAGAACACATAGAACTCTCTTTTCTGGGTCTCTATTCCACCCTCTCACAGCTTGGGAACTTCTGCTACACCAGGGATGTGGTCAACTGTTGCTGATGAACATCTCTGTGATGCTACAGCTGAAATGGGGCTTGTGCTGTTGCATATTTGTTGTCAAATTAAAACACTTCAGACTAACCCTGCTTTGACCGTTCTTAATGTACACCACCTCCTGTTTAAAAAGCAGCAGCAGTGGCAGCTGTGTCCTGCCCATGAACACAGCAGGAAGACTCAGAGTGCACCAAGGTGACAATAAAAGGGGCACAGTATGGGGCAGCAGAGGGTATGTTCTCAGTGAGTGATGTTTTCCAACTCTTTCTAGTTCTTAATTTTTCATCCAATGAGATTTAAAAATTCTGGGAGTTATTACAATTACTCCAACCTTTTTAATGTGTTTTGGATGTTTGTTATTCTAGTTAGACTTTATACAAAATAGAAGTTTAAATTCCCTCAGTGATACAAATCATGTAGTGCTTATAGTTTCTGCACTAGGATGCTGCCCTGTCAGGGGGCCCTTTCCTGTTTAATCACTTGAGAATGAATTCCTCTGGTTATGAAAATTTTGATGAAAGTGGGGCTTTTTTAGGATCTTGGATGTAGGAGAAGCATTTTCATTTAATCCTCTCCATAGCTATCAGAGGGAAACTTTTTATTGGTTCAGGATAGGGGTGAAAAGAATTAGCTCACATTTAAAATGAGAGATCATGAGAAACTGGATAGAGTTCTGGTTCCTCTGTTGCTCTGGTGCTTTTGATGAACACGTACTTCTTTGATGAGTCAACTCATGACTGAAAGGTTTTGGATAGTGATGCTGACTCCCTGACTCAAAGATTCCTTTCCAGTGCTAGTGAAATAAATTGGAGCCAAACACAGAGCAAAGACTGTGGTGAACCTCAAGTTGTCTCATTAGCGTGTAAACCCAGAGTGACAGGCAGCGAGCAGATAAAGACCAGAGTGAATCTCAGGCATAATGGTAAAGGTTACTTTTGTTTTTTTGTTTTGTCTCACCTCACCTGAGAGGGTTTCTTTGGCAGATGAAGTGTTTTAAAAGGTGCCTTGACAGCAGCATTTCACTTTCTGAAGTCATGTAGCCCCAAGGAAGTAATTGTATGGGGAGATCCTGACCATCGTAGTGTTCAGTATCCTAGCTGTTTAGTAGCTTCGTCTGAATGAACTTCAAACAAACACAGTTTTGGTTTTTGTAGCTTTTATTTTTTCCCCAGTAATTAATGAAGGAAAGAAAGAGAGTAATGTGCTACTTGGCAGATCTGCTCTTTAGGACTGTGACTCAGTTTTGGTGGGAGGTGTGAGAAATCACTACTGTAGTAAGTAGCAATATCGTAGCACCTCAGTAGAGCTGTTTTTGAGAGTGTTGCTGGAAGGGAATCATCTCGTCCCTAGGAAGAACAACTCGAGACACATCATTCAAATAGCTTTGCTTCGTTGACCTAGTGCAAATATTATTCAGGAAAATGGTTTGCACTGACGGAGTTGCTATAATACTTCACTTTAGGTCTGTCAGATATTACTATTTTCTTCTCTGCATGCCATGAATAGATTTACCTTTTGTTATGGTTTAAGCCCAGATGTAACTCAGAACCACGCAGTCGCTCTCTCACTCCCTCCCCTTCCTCCCCCCTGCTCCTGGAGGGATGGGGAGGGGAACTGAAAGAATGTAACTCCCACGGGTTGACCTAAGAACAGTCCAGTAACTGAGGTATAACACAAACCACTGCTGATACCAACAGTAAAAATAATGACAAGGGAAATAACAAGGGAAGAGAACACAACCGCTCACCACCCGCCAACCAATATCGAGCCCAACCGAGCAGTGATCTCACCCTTCTGGGTAACTGCCCCCAGTTTATATACTGGGCATGATGTGCTGTGGTATGGAATACCTCTTTGGTCAGTTTGGGTCAGGTGTCCTGTCTCTGCTTCCTCCTGGCTTCCTCTCCTTGCTGGCAGAGCATGAGACTCAGAAAGTCCTTGATCAGAGTAAACATTACTGAGCAGCAACTAAAAACATCAGCGTTATCAGTGCTGTTCCCAGGCTGAAATTCAAAAACACAGCTCTGCACCAGCTACTAAGAAGGAGAGAAATGACTGCTACTATTGAACCCAGGACACCTTTCCCCTCTTTCTTCATGTATTTGCTTTCTTTGACACACAAGAAGCAAAGAGAAACAATTTTGCCATAACAAAAGGTCTTGCACGGAAGCTGTGTCCTGGCCCCTGTGCTTCCTGATGGACTTGGGCCATGGAGGGTTTTTGCTGATTCTCCCTTGGAGTGTGGGGGATGCATTGTGTTTTTTCACTCAGGCTCGATGAGCTCAGAAAACCTCATGGCTCGCTCCAGTCCCATGCTGCCTCTGCCCCTTGCTGCTCACAGCCAGCTGGGCAGCAGTACTTCAGCCAGCCCCATTGCCATAGCCCCTATGACTACTTGACATTGTCTCTCTGCCCCATCACCGTCACCCTTTCACTCCAGGAGCACTACCATATGGGGTGGCTGAGTGCCTGTGATACAGAGCTGTTTCTGGGCAACAAAAGGTGCTCCCTACCCATTTTTAACTGTTGGAGGCAGAGGTGGACCAAATAAATGGTCAATGTCCAAATGGAGATCAGTTATATGCAGTATTCCTCAGGGGTCTGTATTGGGGCTGGTACTGTTCAATATTTTTATTCATGGCATATACCGTGGAACTGGGTGCACCCTCAGCAAGTTTACAGATGACACCTCAAACTGTGTGGTGCCACTGATATGCTGGAGGGAAGGAGTGCCATCCAGAGGGACCATGACAAACCACTTTGAGGAGTGACTCATGCAAACCTCATGAAGTTCAGCTAGGCCAAGTGAAAGGTCCTACATGTGGGGGGACCACCACTATCAGTGCAAACTGGGTTGGAAATGGGCTGAGAGAAGCCTTGTGGAGAAGAACTTGGGGGTACTGGTGGATGAAAAATTGGACATGAATCAGCAATGTGTGCTTGCAGCCCAGAAAGCCAGATATACCTTGGACTGCATCATAAGCCCAAGCAGGTCAAGGGAGGTGATTCTGTGTTCTGTGAGACCCCACCTAGAGAACCGTGTCCAGCTCTGGGGTCCCCTGTACAAGGCAGATGTTGACCTGTTAGGCCAGGACCAGAGGAGGGCCACAAAGATACTCCGAGGGCTGAAACACCTCTCCTATGGAGACATGCTGAGAGAGTTCTGGTTGTTCAGCCTGGAGAAAAGAAGGCTCTGAGGAGAGCTCATGACAGCCTTTTAGTACTTAAAGGGCACATATGTGAAAGATATATACAGATTATTTTTTTATTTTTTTTTAATCAGGGCTTATAGTGATAGAAAAATGAGTAACAGCTTTAAACTGAAAGAGGGTAGATTTAGATTTGATGTAAGGAAGAAAATCTTCACTGTGAGGATGGTGAGGCATTGGCACAGGTTGTCCAGAGAAGCTGTGGCTGCCCCATCCCTGGCAGTGTTCAAGGCCAGCCTGGACAGGGCTTTGAGCAACCTGGTCTAGTGGAAGGTGCTCTTCCCCATGGCATGAGTATTGGAATGAGATGATCTTTAAGGTCCCTTCCACCCCAAACCATTCTGTGATTCTGTCTCTGACCAGAGAATGGGCACAGAAAATAGGACATCAGATATAGCTACAGACAGTGACAAATAAATATTGTTAAATAAATGTTTATATGTTTTGGGAGGTTACAGTAATGCAGATCTCTACTGTTGATTCGTTAATCATCTTAATGCAGTGAAGACACTATAGGAAAAATTATAATTTTGTCCTGAAGGGTTTCTTTGGGTATAATGCTTCCAAATTGAATACAGAATTGAACAAATACAGAGTCATTCCCTTATTTTTATTCCATCACAACTTTGCTGGAGGAATTAGTTTGATTTGCGGAAAGGGTTATAGTGGATAAATTGTTTGACATCCACAGCAAGTATAGTCTCATTTTTTAATGGATTGATTACATTTGGCTATAGGGATAGTCTGTTTCTGAACAACAGTAAATTTCTGACCTTATGTTAGTTTCCAGTTCTTTAATAAACAGAGATATCTTTAGTTAATGTTTCTTAACTCCACAGATTGCTTTGTAGCAAATAATAAATATCAGTGCTGCCTTTGCAGATGCGAAGTTAAAGCACATCCAAAGTGACCATTTACCAGCATGGTGGAGCCAAGGAGCAATCGCACACCCCCAGACTCGAGCGCTGTGCTCGAGGTGTGGCACTCGATGCACTCAGGCTCTTGTCATCTTCCTCATGTTTGGAAAGAGCACGACAGACATTTCACACCACATTTTCTTCTGGTTTAAGAGCTTTGATGAGTTTCACCTCCTTCGTTGTGTGCTACAGCTCCATTTGGCCTGTATCCAAGTTTAGTTACTTCAGTTACTGAAATTGTTTTCCTGTTCTATTTCCTAGTATTAAATTGCTGCAAAATTAACTGGAAAGCTACTATTATGTACCCTGTTTCTTTCTTTTGTCTTCACATTCCGGGTCTTTTTTGTTTGCGTGTGTTTATTTTCCCTTTGTTTATTTTCTCTTTTATTGCATCTATGAAGCTTTTATTCTCAATTTTCTTGTCATTTGACATATAAGAGAAGCCAGATAAAATATTTCACATTTCTGTTTCAAGTTAAAAACCAGTTTTTATGCTGAGCAATAATTGTATTACAAGGAAGCCTGATGTGCCCTTAGTGCCATTACAATGTGTTGAATAAAAGGTAATTTAATGGAAACCGCGGAGTATTTGAAGGTTCACTGCATGAAAATTGGTTTTTTGCCTTTTATTATTTACATTGCACCTTATTCAAATTTAAGGCCACAGGGATTATCGTCCTCCTTAATGGCTTGATTTAATAAAGACTTCGCATTTCACAGTATAGGATCTAGCATGGACTTCAGCTTGTTATCAGGGTTTCAATTAACTAGCTTTAGCTTCAGTTGCCCTATAAATCCTATAAATATATCTAAATAATTAATTTGCTTTTACTGGATGGTGGTGGCTACTTTTAAATACAGCTGCTATATACTTAGCTGCTAAATGGCACAACTGTGTTTATAACTTGATTTTAGTGTTATTATTATTATTATTTAAAGATTAAATATGTCTATTGAGTTGACAGGCTAGACCAGGACCAGTCTTCAAAGGTGAAAGACCTCATAGAGGAACTGTAGTTATGGCAGAGGACCATTGCAGCTGGGATGTGAGTGCACCTTGAATTTTGGAAGGAGATGTTAGGAGAGGTGGATGTCATGGATCAACATACCCCTAATTGGGCTGAAGGACTTACTTTGCATCCTTTGTATATTGTGAACCAAGGGCTGGATGTAGCTGATTCCAGGGTGGAGGAGTAGTGATAAATATAGAAGACTGAATGAAATCGTTTTGCCTTTACTTTTGAGTCTTCCCTTCACCTATGCACCCATGGTAACTGTGATCAAGGGTGGTTTTTTGAATGACGTTTAAATATTCTTGTTAAGTGCACGAAACAAATAATGATGTTAACAGGTTTTGCTGCACCTTTTGAAGTATTGAGAGAGACTGAGATGTGATTCTAAGTGAGCCTGATAAACTGAAAAGGTGTGCCTCAAAAATACAGAGATACTAAATTCTCTCCCCTGCATGCCAAAATACTGATACCCTGAAATGAGGAATCAGCCCTGTGCCAGACTCTAGAGTTGGTTGGTTGGATGTTGGTTCAGAGGGAATTAAGCAGTGTGAACACACAGCCTGCCTAGGCACACACTAAAGATACCATCCCTGTCCCAAAACAGAACAAAAAACAGTATTAAGTGCCCTGAAAACAGCAATGCAGGCAGCAGTGCTGTGATGCCTGCCCCTCAGCAGTGCGGATAGAGGTGCTCAGCAATTCACCCAAGAGCAGCAGGAAGGCATGCAACTTGGTAGCTGCAGAAAGGCACTGTTGATTGGAGGGTCCAGGTCTTTTCCTAGATATTCCTGCTGGCTCATGTCCTGAGGAGGGAAGATTTGAGACCTTGAGGGAGCTGCAAAGGCCAAGACGCCAGTCAAATTTAAAATGCTTAAGATGCAATACTTTGAGCTTTACAAATATTTTTTACCTATCAGTGCATGATTAACTGTGTGTATGAACTCAAATAGAAATGCAATATTTATTAAACATAGTTCACTTAGTCATTTTGGCACTTGATATGTAAAGATTATGCATTTTCCCAGGAGTTATGTTAATAATTTCAATATGACTTTAATTTTAAAAGGGGCTTTTCTTTGCTAAAGGGAGCGTTATCTGTGCATGTGTACAAGGAAATCTTTAATTAAAATTTCTGTTCTACATTGATTCAGGAGTTTAAAATGCACTTTCTCTCCTGTAAGACAAAAAGGCTGCTTAAATTTACAGGAGTCAAAGGGTTAATGTGTGAAAATGAACACATTCAAGGTTATATTACTGACAGTTCCGTTGTGCTGGCAAAGGAAAAAGATGAAGCACAGACTTAATTTACCTCTTTTGCTAAATAGCACTTTGTTCTGTATTGTTAGAAGAAATCATTCCAGATCTGGAGAAGATGGAAAACATGGAAATCATGATACTGCTGCTGCTGCCTTTAATATAATTTTTTATTTTTTAACCATTTCTCACTTGGCCCTCATAGAAGGCTTGAAAGATAAATTATGTTGTTTTCCTTAGGAAGGTCTGAGGACTTGAAATGGGATCCCCCTTTCTGGAACCTACCGCTTACTGCAGTAGATAAGGTACGGGGGAGTTCTTATGTATGTCCAATATGGGAAACTGATGCTCTTAAATACATCTGCCGTGGTAAAATAGGACATGTTTAGTTCACAAAATGTTAACCATTTAATTTGTCCATGGTATAGGAGATTATTATCATTGTTTGAGAACTGAAGAATAAACAGGGAGTACAGGGAAGAAGCGAAGATAAAAGTTTGTGTCAAAGCTCCATCTCTTTCCTGTAGGGTCCTATAAGTTTTCCTGAAAACTTGTTTCCATGAATTTGAGAGCACAAAAGAGAAACCTTAAAAAAAAAAAAAAAGGAATAAAAAAAAATCAGTTTATTTCCTCTAAAAATGTAACTTTGGTGTAAATCAGTACTTGTCCAGATTGTAAACTCCACCCATGGAGTATGCAGTCCTTCGCAGAACCCAGAAGAACTGACCTCAGAGTACTATCTTGAAACTTGTGATGAGGATATTCACTTGTGCCTGCACCGCCCTCTCCTGTTGAAATCCACCCAGAAAACTCAGGAGGGAGTAAATCCCTATGCGGGTGCAGCTCTCTCAGGTTTCCCTTGGTGGGGTTGTCACCTATCCCTCTGAAAGGGTTAGGATTTGCCACCCAGAAGTTCAGTAGCCCTCAAATATCATGTACCTCAGCAGTAGAGGCCCAAAGGAGACACATAATTGGAAACTGCTCATCTGCTAACCACGGTCTGGCAAAGCAGCTCCCATAACAAGAAGGAAAGCAAATAAAGAAGAATATGAATGTCTTGCTTCAAGGGTTGTATTTTCCTTTGAAGACTGATAGCAATTGGCCATCCTATTAAGAAGGAAACATTGCTCTCACTTCAGTTCACTGCCTCAGAAGGAAACCTTTGTTTTGTTATTTTATTTCATTATAAAACATTGCTGTTTTAACTTTAAAAATAACCAGTGGTACTGATAGGAAATTGTTTGTCTGCTAAGACAAACAAATTCATCTGTAGCTAATATGAACAGTCTATTGCTCCTTCTATACAAGGCACGCAGATCTCTGTCTTGGCTGTCTGTGATCAATCTGGGTTTTTTTAGTATTTGCCAATGGAAAGGCCCTGTCTCATTTCTTTCTTCTGAATCATATTTGGATTGTCTCATTTCCTACTGAAGTGATTAAAGCCAAGCTGGGTATACACAGACTGTAACTTCTGCACATACCTTTCCTAAGCTGCAATGTGTATTATTAAAATTTCTAAAATTATCTTCTACTATAGAATTGTTTAATGCAATAAATCCTTCTAAATGAGTGAAGAATAAATTATAGGGTTGCCTACGTCAATACTTCTTACCAGGTGCATTTGTATGATGGATAAGAAGAGAAAGGTGACATGTCCTGGGTTTTCAGCCCAGCCAGGTTGTGTACCAGGGAACCAGAACTCCTGGGAGCACTGAGGAACATAGATGCTCAGTAGGATGGAAAAAGCCAAAAGGGGCTTTAACAGGGACATGGAAAGAAGTACTGAGAAAGCTCTGGAAAAGCAGCTGAGCAGCCTCCTGGGCTGCATAGCAGGATCTGGGTGAGAATATGAAGGATGCGACCCTGTACATTGCTGGCAGGTCACAGAATCACTGACTGGTTGAGGTTGGCAGGGACCTCTGGAGGTCATCTGTTCTAACCCCCTGCTCCAGCAGGGCCACTGGTTGCCCAGGAACGTGAACAGATACTGAACAACATGTGACAGAGGCTATGCCACATCATGGAAGTAAAGACAGTGGCTTCAGAAGTAAGCAGTCCTTAAAAATGTAAATCCATTGCTCTTGCATTGTTAGGAGTTGCATCTCTCTTTGTTAAGCTGTAAAGGATGTTTTTGGCTAGTTCTTGATAGGGTTTGCTTTTTAATGTTCTTATCTGTACTATCAGCAACTGGAAGCAGAGCTGGAAAGTGCAACCATTGCTTTAGCCACTAGTTATGAGAGTCTTTCTTTTCCTTCAGAATTAGGAAATTGTTACCTGTCCTGAAAATTTATAGCTTGTCTTTGCTTTGGGGCTAGTGGGAGTTAATCTGGAGTATTTATAGCTATTTTAGTTGTTTGACAAACGGGTTCAGCCAAATAAGAGACATCATCAGAGCAGATTAATAGCAGGGAGCCCTTTGTTTAACTTGGCAAGGCTTATCACAGACCATCAAAGAAAGCGTTACTTTGTCAGTAGTGTTGGATGGATGAATATGGTAAACAAAAAGGTCATAAAGTCTTACAGCTTAGTTTCCCTCAGAAGCAGAAGTAAGAAGAGCTTGCCAAACAGCTTTAGGACTCAAATATAGGTGTTTTATGAATCCAAAGCATATGGGGTTCATAATTATTGTTCCCTTTGGTACTGGAGAGTTTTCTCAAAATGCGAGAAGGAAGCAGGTCTTGAAGGAGCCCAGAAGTGACACACAGCCCATCTGTTTTGCTGAACTGTTTTGCTAAATTAAATCCATTGCTTCCCATGTAGACTTGGTAATAGGATGTTGAAAGCAGAGTATTTCAGATGCAATTTTGAAAGCACTTCCCAGTGGTCTATTACAGATGCAGGTATTCTGATGATAATTTCCTGTTCCCAAGTGAGGTACTCACTTAAGGCCCCAATTCAGCAGAGGCTTTAAATGCATACTTGTGTTAATCTCCATTACAGCAGTTTTGCCTGTGGTTAGCTATAGCAACGTGTTTTCAATTAAACATGTGTCTGGTTGTGTCCTCTGCAGGAGTAAAGGGCTGACTTGAGGTTAGAGATAATTTTCTCTGAGTAGCTACTGAACTCTATTCAGGTAGTACCTGTCTGTATCTATTTAGCATGGGGCAATGAGGTCTGCAGTGGCTTGAATCCTCCTTTCAGAAATTGTTGAAGAACGTGGCTGAAGTCTTCTGCTTTACTAATTCACAAGGGAGGAGCTGAAGGAGATGGGAAAACGCTTTTTGTCAGTTATTGAATCATAGAATGCTTCAGGTTGGAAGAGACCTTAAAGCTCATGTTGTTCCAACCCCTCTGCCATGGACAGGGACATCTTCCACTAGGCCAGGTTGTGCAAAGCCCTGTCCAACCTGGCCTTGAACACTTCCAGGGATGCGGCAGCTACGGCTTCTCTGGACAACCTGTTCAGTGCCTCACCACCCTCATAGGGAAGAATTTCTTCCTAATGTCTAACCTTAATCTCCCCTCTTTCAGTTTAAAGCCATTTACCCTTGTCCTGTTCCTAAATGCTCTTTAAAGCCTTCTCCACATTTCTTGTTGGCCCCCTTTAGTGGAAGACTGTTAAAATGTCTCCCTTGAGCCTTCTCTTATCTAGGCTGAGCAAGCGCAACTCTCAGCCTCCTGTTGCAAGGAAGGTGAGCATTACAAATGTTACAGGTGTCTTTAAGTATATATGGCCTACTGCCTGAAATAGTCATAAGAAATGGAGATATGAAGTGAAACTTCTGATTGGAAGGTATAAGGGTTATCCTTAAATATAAATGAGGTGATTTCCCCCACCAGGTTCTCCTTCTAGCAGAATGACTGGATTGCTGAGTCTACAGAAGAAAAATGTCAAAGCTGTTCCTTCACCCATGCATCTTCTTTGCCTTGCTAAACCATCCTGCAATAGTGATTGCTGTAGATGTGTCTTGAAGTCCTAAGTGCTTCAGGTGTGAAAAAATCCGGGCTCCTGGTGAGCAGCCAGGGAGTGGAGACAGTGATTTATAGGACAATGTAAGTGTTGCAGAATTCAGAAGCAAGTATTCTCTTCAGTTTGAGGTTTGATGAGTCCTGTGAGCCTTGCAGGACTGGTGAGTCTTGTAAAGCATATGGTTAGCAAATTGTGTGAATTCCAGTCTGAAACAATTGTAAAAATAGAGGAACTGTGTTTAGCACTGTGTTTTTCACTGTCTGCACTTACGTTAAGATTGTATTAGAAACAGGACCACTAAACTTTTGCAGCTGGCCACAGGTGGAGGGTGATGAACAGAAAGATTGTTCTGTATGCTCAGGAGAAAGGTGAGATGCAGATGATGGGACTTAAAGGGTCTGCTGTTTTAATAACGTAACTAAGATGCAGTCCAGTAGTATCCCCACCACGGGCAGGCACACTTCATTTCTGCACACTTGAGCCTGTCACCGGCTCAGCGTGTTTCCTGGTCCCAGCCAGTTGCTATCACGCAGGGGCGGTGAGAGGGAAGGAAAGTGATGTTATCTTGGTGAACCAGCCATGTGCAGGAGCATCCTGGTCCCCGCATTTCTGGGCAGTGCCTTTCATTGAATTTCATTTCTCCTGTGTAAGCCCAAAATAACCTCTTCATGGCACAAGCCTGCACCAGCCGTTCAGACATGCCAACATTTACCTGAGCCACTGCTGCCCTGTATGCAGGTTGCTAACATGTCTCTCCCTGAGACTGGCTAAAATGCTTCCTCCTCTCTGCCCAATTATGGTGTTCACCGTGGCTGCCCTTATTTGCAGACACATTTAGCACACTTTAAGCATGCATGCCTCCTGACCTTCTTGTGTGGTATTTTGAGCCAAGTCATGGTAATTTTTAGGAAAAGGTCCCAGAATTAAGCCTTGCTAGGACCAGATGACTTATTCAGAAATTACCTTGTAGGATGCCCAGTGTGTAGTAATCCTACTTAGAGGCTGCTGCTCTCTTGCCATCGAGTTCCTTGGTGCATGTGGTGCATTGTCTGGTCTCACCCCTGCTCCTTCCTCAGGGGTGGCAGGGCCCTGGTCACTTCTGTGTGTCCTGCTAATTCATGTGACTCTCTTCTCACCCTTAAAAGTCGGGTGAGGCAGTAGAGCCCTCTTGGCCTATGTTTCCCAAAGCTATATACATAGATAGGACCATGTAGTCATTGCCTTTAGCCTCCTCTTATGAGAGACAGCTGCAAAAAAAGGTCATTCTGGAAATACCCGTGAACCACCTGCCTCCCATGGTCTGATTCAGTAGAAGCTACAAGTCACTTTGTTTTTAGAAATGTAAGACCAAAACTTAAAGGTAACAGAAAGAGCAGGAAGGGCCTTGCCGGTGTTTATTGACCAGCAAAATGTGAAAGAATGCTCCTGGCTTATCCTAAGTATCAATCCTCTGCCTGCTTTATGTGGCTGTAAGTACATATGTGAGCATATAGGGCTCATATAGTTAACATTTTGGAAAGTGTAGGAATTCTCTGCCTTATTGTGAAAGTTTGAGCCTGAAATCTGTCTGTTTTATTAGTATGGATACATGCAGATGCAGGAGGAGGGAGGCTGACTTTATTTTCAGGTAACGGGACTGCTCTACTGCTGATGGTACTATGTGGTTTGACCAGGGATAAGGGGGGTTTGGTTTTGTGACAATAACTGTACTTTGTAGACCAGTTGGGATGAGTTGTGGCACCAGAAAAGATTCTGATCCTTTTATGTGCTGTTTCAGTGGTGTGTGTATCATTTATGTTGGTAAGTAAATCTCTCTTATGAAAAGCAAGCTTTAAAAGGAAAGAAAGCCTCTGTTCATAGCCCCAGTCCTGACAGCACTTTGGTTTTTATTATTAGTTATATGCAGGAACCATTCTTCAAGAGATCCCCATCTCTGTTTCTCTCACACCTGGCAATGCATTGCTCTGTCAGGAGTCTGTAGGATATGTGCATTTTAAAAAATTAAGTGATGTGTATTGAGCTGTAAGAGAGAAACATCACATTTTACATTTTAGATGTGTCAACTGAGGGCAAAGCACTAAAAAGAAGGAAGGAAACAAAAATTACAGCAGAGCTGAATAATTTTTATGCCTGATTGTTTCGTAGCAGAATGTATTACAGTGAGTGTGTGTAACTTACCTCTTGTTGACCGCCTTTGCAGAACTGTATCTGAATCATTTCCTGTTAGTGAATAAAATCAAGAGGTTTTCAGGGTTGTTTAGTCTGGGCAACTGGGAGTTGGTGTAGCTAATGTGTTCCAGGAGGTTAACCACTGTGAACTCTCTTGTCTGAGCCATTTCCCCTTTTCGGGTGGTTTTCTACCCGTACAGTCGCCTTTCAGGTAGCAAGTTATCAGCTGTCTCGCACGTAATGTGAAAGAGATCAGTCTGTGGCAATGTGAAATCTCAAAAACATGTATTGTCTGTCTCTGCTGCAGCTGGGGAGGGGGTAAGGGGGACTTACTCTTCGACAGCAATGATATTTTTTCTCCCAGAATAAAGACACCCATATTTTACATGCAGTAGTTTTTGAAAACCTCATTTTATATTAACATAAAATCATGCTAACAGGCAGGGTATTTATCTGTAATACACATCTTTAACTAGGGGAAAGGTGTTTCCTCTGAGGCATTTTAATGGAAATTTTTATTTACAGACAGAATCCAAAAACAATTAGGAATTTTAGGTGAAGCTGACAACGGGGAGTAATTAGTGCAGACTGCTTCTGACCTGTGTGGTGCTATTGCAGTGGAAAACTGGGCACAGGCAGTGTGGCTTTGCACTACAGAGCCATCTGGAACAGGCAATTACACGGTTTGCAATTAGCTCCTGGTGTCAAGATCTTCGGGTCAGAGGGTTTCTTCAACTTAGCGGTTTTTGTGGCACCAGTCACTAATCACACACGGGATGCCTGCAGGCAATTGCTGCTGGCAGTGCTTTCTTCAGCATTTAACCTGGGTGCTTTTGAACAGCAGTTCTTCTTGTACTTTTTTATTAGCTACATTTGTGAGCTTTTCATTGATTCTCCCACACCCCCTCCAGTTCTTTTTTTTTTCTTTTAACAGTGGCTGATGTATTTGTAATTAATTATTTAGTAGGCATAGTATGACATAAAAGGGAATATTTTACAACCGATTATATTTTTCTCCTTTGTGTAGCTTTTCTCCCTGCTCTTTTGTGATCTCCCCACAGCTGATCTTATGGATGATGAAAGTAACCGCTAATGGGCTTCCACTTGTCTGCAGTTATAGGTGTGCTACATTTCAGCCCCTGCACAGAGGATAAATTCTCAAGTTCCTTAATGGAAATGTGGAGAGTATTTTTCACATGGAACAGAAGCATGCTAATGGATAGCAAAAGCCAATTCCATTCTCGGGTTTCAAATTAATTAGTATAAAAGCTCTGGGTTTAATTCAGCTTAGAATGTGCTCTTAATTCAGTAATGGTGGAAGAATGGCGAATATGGTGAATAGTGGAAATCTGTTGGCCATTATTTTTTGGAAAATAAATGTGTTCTTATTTGTCATACTGTTCATATTAACAGGATGGCTATAAAATGTGGAACCCATTGTAAATGATACTGTATGAACCATTCTGTACACATTTCTCTGGCCTAACAACATAATCACACTTGATGCGCATTTTCAAAATGCTGCATAAAAAAGGCAATATTTTTGTGGAAGGGAGTTTCCGTCAGGTTTGTAGTAGACCCCAAATCTGTAGATTTAAGTGAAGGTCAAAGTGTCTTAAGAAGTTCTTTTGTATGTATGTTTAACTAATACTTGACCAGGTCGTCCTAGCCCGAGGGTCCAAAAGAAGCACTGACTGAATGATTTTATTTCTAAATATTCATTCCTTGACAATGGCAGTTTTTAAAAAGAAAGTGGAGGCTTTCAGCTTCCGAGACAGAATTCAATGTGGGAAGGGAGCAGGTTGTCCAAAGGGAAGGGAGGAGTGAGAAGAGACCTGGGGGAGCAAGGACTCCAAAGTCACGTGGTGCAGCTGCCTTCTGTTGTTTCCCTTCTCCAGCTTCTGCTTAGGCTGGGAAAAAGAAAATATCAACAGCCTTGCTTCAGCTTTGAGAAACCTACTTGAATGTTTTATGGTTTCAGATAATATGTTCTGGTTTCTCTGGAAGATCTTTGATCAGAAGTAAGAGAGATGCATCCTCACTCAAAATCGTGTTGTCTTCTGTGCTGTTTCTGAAAGTTGGCATTTGTGTCCTCATTTGGGCTCTCTTTCGAAAAAAACAAATAAAGAGTATTTCAGTTAAGTGAAGTGTATTTCTGAGAGAAGGTTAAAAGTGGCCCATTTGAATGACTAAGAAATATATCTAATAATGGTTCTTCAGAGCTGCAGCAGTGTATCTTCTGCTGACTATACTGCTGGCTCAGCTCACCTGCTTCACCATGTTTACAGCATACATATGTACATGATCACTGTCATTTTTTCATGTAATTTAGACCATAAACTTGTGAAAGCCAGGATCCTGATTTTATCTGCAAAGTCCCCTGTTAATAGGCTATTCTGTAGAAAAGCATTACTAGCAACAATGATGAGGTGTAATGCAGTCTGAAGCTTTGCCATTTCCTAGCTGTGCCAGGTCGCTCAGTTGACTTCCCTTTGTTTCAGATTCTCTGGCTGTGAAGTTAATGTTACTTTACTTTCCCCTCAAGAGGAGATTCTCAGAAGATTCCTTCATGTGTGCAGTTTTCACCATAGCACTTTTCTATGGTCTTGCTGCTTGTGGATTGGTCTGCTGAGAAATGAGGTAGAGGGAAAACTGTGAAAAATAGATGGGTATATGGGTCAAAGTGAGCTTCCCAGCAATAGTTTCTTCCCCCAACTCTAGGCAAATTTGCCTTTCAGAAATAGGCTCAAAGAGCAGGAAAATGGCAGACATGTAGAGGGTGTTTTTAGTTTTCATTTATGCATCTACTGCTTTCCAGAAATCTGTCATAGGGTGCAGTGAGGACTTCAGATCTTCACCTCTGTTGCCGTGTGTGCTGTCCACAGGCTGTGCTGGATTCCCTGGGAATAGTTACAGATTCTGGTGTGAAGTTAGACATGTCACTGAAAATATACAGATGAGTGTATGTACAGTCTCGAGGGAGAAGGCCTGCTTGCTCTGTTTGCAGTGCACAGTGCACTTCAGCAGCCAAAGTTTTGCAGCAAATTGATGACACTTTGGGTAAGGCTAATGGAATTGTCATCATACGAATGCAACACATGACTGCAGGTGTGCCTGAGGTTAAAGAGATAAGGTGTTCTACAAGCATATATCAACAACACTACATCAGTAGATAGAAAACATGATTTTTCAAATGTTCATTCTTAAGTTTGTAAGGTAAGGTTTTATTCTTCCAGCCTTAAAAAGAATGTAAGAGGTGGAACTGCACTGAATACTGCCAAGTCTTACACTTGTTTTTTCACCTTGTTCTCTAGCTCTCTTTTGTTTCTTTGATACTTTAAAATAACTCTCTATTTCTGGTAGCTTTGGATCTGGGAATTGGTGGAGCTTGAATTAGAGGTTGAAAGTTGAACAGTGTTTTTTTGCTCTCAACTGTAAATGCTCACCACTGCAGTTATGTGTTCACTGTGACATAGAAATGACAAAGATGGATATGAGAAATGATTAAACTCTTATCACGTATCAGTATTTATTGCTACTGAAAAGCAAAAATCAGGGCAGTTTTCTATTGTTAAATTTACTAAAATAATTGGCACTGTGACAGGTAACTCTTCGGGCATTGCCTTCAGCATTTCCCATGAGTTATACAAACACATTCACTCTGTGGGTTTTAGTACCTGATTTTCCCAATTTAGTGATGGGAACAGTGTTTTTGGGGGTATGCTGAATTTATCTTACTGGAGCTAAATCCTCTTGTCACCTAGGAAAAACACACATTGTTGGTAACACTCAAGGAACCTGGTGTGCTTAAATTAGCTGTACAGGAGGGCTCAATGCTCAGCATGTTACCAGGCTGTGGTCAGAAACAACAGGCTTCTGTGTATGCCACCACAAACAGCTGCGTTGTTGGGTGCTGGTGTGCAGCAGTGTTTGGGGGTGTGATCTGACTGCAGCGCATCTCTGCTCAGATCTGTCATTCCCATGACCTCCCTCAGTGGCCATGGGCATGCTACAATGCGAGACACTCAGGAAAGAGGCTTCAGGTCCCTGGGACCTGGCTTCTGCTCCTTGGCATTGATGCCTGTTCCCTCCTGCCCAAGCAGTGACAGTGACTTGAGCCGTGTACTAGAAAACACTACTTTCAATTACCTTGCAGCGTCAAACATCTTGGTTTCTGTTTGCTGTCCTGACAGGTCTGGAAGCCCCATGGTACGGTTTTGTCCTGTCTCATGGCCTTAGTTAATCCTGAGGTTTAGGTTCAACAAAAAAGCATATATATCATTCATTTCAACAGACATTTTAAGCATGGAGGAGGTGTATCAGCAAAGAAAGAGATCATTCTTTTTACTCATCAAGGTTAATGAAGCCATGATTTTAATTCCAGGTCAAAGGTGCAGAAGGTTTTTTTCATGTTGTCAGTGGAGATTTGTAGCAACTGTGCCACATATGTGAAAGTAACTCTCTGCTGTTGGCAGGTTGCATTTTATTTTGCTGGCCATCTGGTCTGCTGCTGCTGTGGACCTTGAGCTTTGGAAAGTTTAATTTAGTGTACATTTAGGTACCTTTCATTTCCAATGTATTTTTGAAACTTGAAGATATAAGATATTAGATTCTTAATGAAATGTACATTCAAACCATTTCAGCAATTACAGACTGGGAATGGAGTGGGTGAGGGATGGCCACGTTAGCAGGAGCAAACAAGGACAAGGTGTCATCTTGGTCCTGGAAACTTGCGCTGGTGACTAGAGCAGATTGGACAAGCTTTTGTGCACTACAGACTGTAGAAATTTACTGAAAAGTTACTCATTACCTTGCAATATTACACAATGGTTGAAAATCCTTTGAGTAGGTTAGATGGAACTGTGAGGTGGCCTTGCAGGATGCAAGAAGTATGGAAGAATAAAATCAAGCAAATGAAATTTGTTAAAAATTTTGTGTGTTTAATGTAGAAGGCATTTTTGGTGCAAGGTAGTGTTGTAGCATTCATCTTTTCAGAGGAAAAGATTATAGTGATGCATTCCTATAGAGAGGTTAATGCCAATGTCAACAACATATACATCTGCACGCACATGTATACCGTGATGCTCATTAAATAAGCAAAAGGAATAGTGTGAATACTTCTATTCAGAAGTAGATGCTTTTTTCTTTATCTGTTTTGTTTTCTCTGTGAGCCCCATTTGGGCTTAGTGTCACAATGTGGTTATCAGTATCACTGTGCTGCCAGTACTAGAAATTAGCCTTGTGGTGTGCTTTAAATAGGACTTAATTCAAGTTTGAAGCAAGCTGTTTGTCTGTGTTTGCTTATGGTGAGAATGTTAAGGATGTTGCATGTTTTTGTTTTTAAATAAATCAAAACAAATAAAAGGAAGAATTAAGTAAACTATTTATATATTTTTGTTTTTAGAAGTGGTATTGCAAAGGCTACTGTGATTTTCAAATAAAGCCAAATAGGAAGCAAAAGTACAAGCAACTGTAGTTAAACTTATTTTTCTTTTCCAGCTAGAGTAGACATTATAACGGGGGTACCTATGAAATTCTGATACATTCAAGGCTCATTGAAAGCTTTTTCTTCAGATAGAATTAAATGAATTTCCGGAGCAGAGTCTAAATGCACCTCAACTGTCCAACAGCTCATGTAGATGGGATGTTAGAAGTAATGAGAACAGCTCTTACAAACAGCTTGGTCTTCTTTAGACTACTGAAAAAGCATTAGCTTTTCCTACGTAGTCTTTATTTCTTGATAACCCTTACTTTGGTGTGCATTTCTTCTCTTCACCACCCTTGACTTGTGTGCCTGGGGTTCCTTTCTCCAGTGCACACTGTGCCAGTGCATTCACACTGTTTAGTAGAGTTTTCCACTGACAGCCTCCCAGCTATGCTGTGCCAAAGCTGCCTCAACCAGACAGTTTATTTACTGGAAAGACATGGGGAACAGCATGAGATCTGCAGTTGTGTCTACACTGCTGGGTGTGAGCCCCTGTGGAAGGGGGCTTGGTGCCAACCTTGCCTCTCATCCTTGTTGCCACTCCATGGGAGGGCACAAGTGGGAGCATGGTGGGTGGTATAGGAATAGTGTGGGGCTCCATGCCTGGTCCATCTGCCTTCTTGTGTCTCGTCTACCTTGAACTGGTGCCACAAGACTGAGTTTTAGCAGACTAAACAGCATGGGATCCTCCCCAGAAGGGCTCTCATCTTTCTTGAGGCAAAGACAGATGGGATTTGTGATTATCCTGAACACAAGCTAAATTGTGTTCAAACTGTCAATGCAGAGAAATGTAAACCTGAAGCTCAGGTAAGTTGAGATTTTGTCATTGAGACTAATCAAACAGCACAGCTCAGTGCTACATTAAACATAACTGTCTTGAGACATTCACCAAATCCACTGGTGTGGAAACACATGTTAAAAGAGATGTGCCTTGGAGGCTTGCATGCTGCAGAGGCGAGGCACGCAGTCAGCAGCTTATGAGAAATAAAATTGGCATCTTTACTGCTGCTGTCCTAACTTTCTTATTGGGATGGTAATATGCTGCCCTTGCACCTTGGCATCTGGTGTGAACAGCGGCACTGTCAGTGGGAATAAGCAGGAGGAAAACTAAGGTCCCATGATGTAAGACAAAAGCAGCATAGAAATCGTATCATAAACTACTGCTGTCCTGGAAATAACTACATAGAGGCATTGTTACAACAGTGCATTATATTATTTTGTCAGTGGAAGTTCACAATATATGATCATTTGTATATTTTGGGTCAAGTCCCTGCTCCTATAGCAAGGGCTTGGAAACACTTCCCCTATGTACATCTACTAGTACTGTTCTGTATGACAGTTACAGGGAGCTAAAATCACACTGCCAGAGAACTCATCAAGAGAAGCGTCCTCTAGAGGTGTATTTTCAGGCTCAGTAACCAGGGTTTCCCATCAGATCTGCTGGTTTAAGCTGCGGTGATTTGATATTGCAGTTTTTGTAAGATTTCTTCAGATTTAGTGGAGCATTTCTTGCAAAAAGGATCACAAGTGGTGATCCTGCAGTGGCCACTTAAGGTACTGTCCACAGAGATCCCTGCCTCCACTTTTAATGCTGCTGATGTCTCAGCAGGTTTACCTTGTTGTGATTAACAAAGACCCTGGGAGAGGGTGCCTATAAAAACAACTTCCAAAGGTGTTTGGCTGAGGTCTTCTTTAGGGCTGTAAGGCCAAGCCTTTAAGAGTTACTGCTGTGCTGGTGACAATCAAGGGAAGTTTTTCAGTGCTGGGGACTTTTCACACTGGGACCGTGCCTCTGTTACCGGTAGTACTGGTCATCAGCTTTTACATATGCCAGCCATGAGGGGGAAAAGAGCAAGCAGCTGTCTTGTCTTCAACTGGAGAGCTATTACAAGAGTGCTGTTGTAATAACAAGCCTGACATTATGTAGCAAAAGAGGAATCACACTTCTCTTTTGCCCCTTACAGGTTTCTCAACTCCTACTGTCTGTTTCTGTGCAGGCTGTGTCATGCTGCGTGAGCAGTGTCAAGAGATCACCTTTAGGCTTACCACATTAGAGCTCATCTTGACTCCTTCGCTGTATTATAAATTTCATTTCTATGAGGATCACCACATTATTTTTTTTTTTATTTCATCTCTGTCATTTTAGAGCCATTTGATAGGAATATTTGTGAGATAAATATTCCTCCTTGCAGATAAGGATAAATGTAGGTGTTTGTGGAAATAACTAATAATGAACACTGTAAAACAGTGGGGAAGGAGTAAGGACAGATGTGTTTGGTTTTCCTCAGGGAACTGAAAATAATTAACTTGATTTGTCTTCTTTAAATCCTTACACTCAGTTGACAAAAAATATAGGAAGTGATGTTTACTCATGTAATAGAAGTACCTTAAAGAACAGTTTACAGCAGTTAAGGAAATTTGGCAGATTGGAGATTTAGTTGTGTATGTGCGTGTGTAACTTGGCTTATGGGAGGGCTGACGCTTCACTGTAGTCTCCCTGATAGTAACATAATCTGTTCTATTTTCATAGATGAATCCAAAATATGTATTTGGCATTCTGTGTGTTCTGCAAAGGACATTTCTCTCTCAATTTAGGTCAGAGATTTTCAAACGCAAGTACAGCAGCTAGGCATCTAATTTTCACTCATATTAATGGAATTTGACTGGTTTCTTCTTTCTTGCTTTTTGACATCTTTCATTTCACAGTTTTTATTTCAATTGCACCTATCTAGTAGGAAGATGTAGACAAACAGGCACATGCCTGCCAGCTTTACTGCTTGTTGTAGGTAGACTATTGCTTTATCTATTGATTACCACTGTAGTTCATTTTCATTACCTTCCACATTTCTGGCTGCCCAGCTAATAGGGTGGGCAGTGCCAAGAACTGGATGGCCCAAAATCCAGCAGCCTGGAGCAAACAGCTGCTGGGCACTGGCTGCTGGTCTGTTGGACTCTGGTCACATCGTACTCACTGCATCTTTAGGGTGAATGGCTCCTGACCTGCAAGGTAAATCTAACGTGCAGTGCATGGCAGGACTGCTACACGCAGGTGGATCAGGTATAAAGAATCCCAAATACACGGCTATGGTTTTGAATTTGTGGTAGAACATAGACCACCTATCACTTAAATGTTCTTTCTGGGATAGTTATTTCTCATAGACATTTATATCTAAAATAGCTACAAAAGCCTATGATGCACTTAAATGTTTCTTAACCACCCTTTTCCTGCAGAGCTACTATTTACTCACTATGTTTTTCTCCTTTTTGGCTATTTTAGCTTAAAAAATAATTTGTGAAGGTGTCCAGGTTTTGTTTAGCCATCGTGTCTCTCAATAGTCTGCTGTGGTGATCCGTGTTATTCCTGGCTTGAGGGAGCATTCATTTGGATGTACAGCTTTGTCAGCTGTGGAGCGCATCCTGGGCAGGATGCAAGTGCCTAGCCCCAGGGCCAAGGCAGATGTCTCAATTGCTTTTCAAACCCTTGGACTAAAATTAGTTCATTATTTCCAATGCCCTATTTAGACTAGTTAGAAACAAGCAGTAAAAGAGTAAACTGCTTGAAACTTCATCACAATGAGGGTAAGTGGATTTTTCACAGACATTGGTGTTAGTAATGCATTGTTTAATAATAATTTTGATGCAGTAATGGACATTGTGTGGCTATAGCTGATTAAGTATTTTTCAGGTCAGGTGGCCAGATAACATGTCCTTTGGCTCATTATGCTGCTGTGGTTTAAGACTGCCCAACTTATTTTACATTTGCTGAGAACCACGGTGTGGCAAAGACCTTGACTTAATTGCTATTTGCCAACCTGGCTTTATTAAATAACAACGCATGTGCTTCCTTTATACTTTGTGAGTTGCCTCACTGATGTGTTGTTGTTATTAGCATGCTATTAATATATTAGCATATGGGAAAATACAGAGTATTTTCAGTGAGAACCAAAGCTTCCTGTCTTACTGTCTAGTGAGATACTGTATCCATGTATTTATGGTGCAGTTTTTCAGTAGTTACTCTGTAACAGGCATGTAAAAATCCCCCAGACCAAGGTGGTAAATTAGTTCACTGCAAATACTTCTGTGATGCCTTTAAAAGTAATACAAAGATAAGCCAAGAAGTCAGCAGGAACTGCTGTTTGCCCTTACATCTAGAAAAAAAAGGAAAATAGATGTATTTAAAGGGTGATAAAACTCACATTAAGTGTATACAGATATTTCCTGCAGCCAACATTGGTTCTTGCTATGAGTGTAAGGAGCGGAGTGCAGAGGAGCTGCATGACTGTATGTTGCTGCCAGTGGCCAAGCCCCCTCACTGCAGACCAGGGCTGCCCTGGTGGTTTCTGACACACTGGGTGCCACTTTCCTGCTCAGAAAGGATTTGAGCGAAATTCCTGTTCCTTCCTACTGAAACAAGCTGGCTTTCTGTTACCCTTTCCATGATGGCAATAACCTGGCTTGCTTTGCTCTCCTCTTCCATATGGGGGATCAGGATGACTCTTCTCCTGGGGTTGGACCTCTTGTCATCCCCACATCCTTCCTAGCATTGCCACAGTGAGTCGGTCCCAGGAAGGCCAGCATTTGCTTCAACTTACATCCACAAAGTGGCAATACCCTGGAGCTGGGTGGTGAGCATGGGCTGCCCTGCCTGCTGCCCTGCCTTACCTGCCTGCTGCGCTGCCTTGCCTGCCTGCTGTCCTGCCCGCAGCCTGGGGGATGCCTAGGTGGCTCTCCTGGTGTGGCCAAACTTTAAGAAACCTTTCTTGTAAACGTAACACAGGGTGCTGCTGGATTCTTTCTCTTACAGGTGAGATGGAAATGAGACAAAACAGCCGTGTTGCATCATATTGCTGTATTCCTGCTTCAAATTCAGCGCAAAATAAAGGGCTTGCAATGCAGAGGGCTATGGAAATCTAGCTAACAAAGCAGTAAACTGCATTTGCCTACAATTTTGTTTAATATATGAAAGTTCAATTTTCTGTGTCCTTAGTCTGAAACCAAGTAATAGGCTAAATCTTATTTGAACAGAACATGTTGTCTCCAGTTTATTTGTCCATTAAAGTTTACTGATAAATTGATCTTTCTGCAATGGTTTTTATGTAAGGAGTACTCTATAAATCACTATTTTAATAGAACCAAATGCAATATTGATGCTAACTTTTTACTCCCAAAACAATGGAACACAATTATCATGATTTATTAATAAACCAAAATAAACCCGGATCTTGTGTACTATCCAAGAAATTGCCTATCTTTTGTTTAATCAGATGTAGTAAATATGATTTCATCATTGTTTTATAATAAGGTTTTGTTTTGTATTTCTGAAATAGCCTTCCCCTTTGGTATATTTAATCAAACCAGCCTATTTAAGGATCAGCTCCTATGCTGTATGTTTTATTTTGCTTTTTGTGCCCAACTATAGAAAATAGCATCACTTTCCTAAGATATATTTGAATAAGAAGTATCAAGGTGACTATGCTTACAGCAGACTGTGCTGGGCAAGTGAGGGACCCCTTTGCCCATAAGCTTGGCAGGTGCCACCCTCAGTGCTGAACTGGAGGTAAGGATTTCTCCCCAGCTGGAAATAAAAAGGAGCAGGACTATTTAGAGGGGTGATGGAGACCCTGGAAGTCTCCATAACTCTTCTTGACCCCGGGAATTTCACTATCACCTTGTTTAAGCATGTTTTTTACATGCATTTGAACCTTACACATAGAATGTACGTAGAAGCTAAGCCCTAATAAAGGACCACGTTCTGTCAGTGAGTTTCATTTCTGTCATTTTCAATGCTTGTTCTTTAATTTCCAGCTCCACTATTCAGCATTACAAATGCTCTGTAGTTATTGGCTTGTCCTCTGAAAGCACCAGAAATTTTCTCTTGATTCTTTATGTTACCCAAAATGTCCTAAAAAGGTCTGTCATCTCTCAGAAACAGGTGTGAGTGTGAAAATCACATCCGCCTGGCTATGTGTGAGCACTTTAATGATAATATTAAGCGGTGCTTCTTAAATAGCCTCTTTATGTTCCTGTTAAAAAAAGCTGATAATAGCTTTTTAAGGAAGCCTGCATAACCAAAGAAAAAAATGTTTCACCATTTCCACCGTAACACGATAGCAGCTGAATAAAGCTATTTTCAACCTTTATGGCAATTACTTGGGATTTCTATTTTGTTAAGTATGATTCAAAAATCCCATTTTTCTTGACTGCGTAGTCACCAGTGTGGTACTTTCATCAGCCTAGACTGGTGTCTTGTGAAGTACGTGAATGATGAAAAATGGGGTTTATGCCCACAGCCACAAACAAACATGCACAGAAATAAAAGACTGAAATTTCAGGTACTATTTCTTCTGCATCAAACTGTATAACATCCACCATTAACTGGAATTGCTGTTTTCATCTTCTGAAATTGCATTTCTTGGAACACCTTTTCCGAGGTTGTGTAGGTCTCAGCCTCACATTTACAGGGGTACCACGTTTGTGGAGGGAGGGAAGTAGGAACTTACTTATGTTGTTAAACCTAAAAGAAGCTGTTACAGCCTGAAAGAAGAGACCTCAGGGAAAACACAGGAAGGGGAATGGGATCCCAAATTTTCCACCACTTTTAAACAGATTAAAAAGGTAGTGCTCAAAGTCATGAAAACAGATGGCAGAACGTCCAAAGAAAGTAACCAGAGCAGTCAATGGTTCCTGTAGCTGGTGGCCCTTGCGGTTCCTACCAGCAGCTGTCTCAAATGGATGGTGGTACTGTCAGGGGCAGTAACAATGAAAGAGGCTGACAATACTGCAGGCTGACATAACCCCCTACCCAGATCTCCTGCACCACACTGTCATCCCAGGTAGCTGAAGGGGTTGCAGGTTTAAGTTGAAGGCTGCTAAAATGCCTAAGAGAAAAGAAAAAAAAAATAAAAGCATACTTTATCCAATAGGTATATGCCTGTAGCAAGAATGTAAATGTCTTTCTGTCACTGGAAATTCCTTACAAGTATTTTGTAAGGGTTGGTTATTAAAGATTTCACTTTTTTAAAATCACTGCAGAAGGAAGGTCTTTAGTAACATTTACCAGCTTCTATTTTAAAGAGTAAAAACACTCCCAAAACTAAACCAAATGTGGGATCAGGACAGCAAAACTTACTATTTTTATTAAAAAGTTTTGCTTTGACTTAAAAAAAACCCAACCAACCTAAAACTATTTGCCAAATTTGCCACAAACTCTTGCTGAACGTTTACCCTAGCTGTATGCTTTAGTAGTTTAAAAAAACATTTCAGATTTGTTGTGCTTTTTTTTTAGAAGGAGAGTTTCCTAAAGGGAAAAGTATTTTTTCCTTTGTTGAGGTGCTGTTTCATTCCTCTTGAAAAACAGATTTACCCTACCTCTCATATCCTCAAGATGCCCTACATCATGTCCCACATGAGTGCTGCCTACGTTACTCTCATGCTCTTTTTTTTAGTACCTCAGGATGCTGGAGTGCCAGCACTGGTTATTGCTGGTTTTTGTTTGAAGGTGTGCTCTTCAGAGGATGTAGTCCCCATCAGCATAACCAAACCACATTAGTGCATAAGGTTAGTGCACCACAGGTGAGCCTCTGTTCTTCATAGCCTGCTTAAAGACCATCTGGTTGCAAGACAGTGCAGTAGATGTTGTTTAAAGAGCCTCACTGGGGCAGATTTTGGTTTTTACATGTCGTGCACAAGCGTCTTTGTTTTCAAGTTTCTATGTGATGCAGACATTTTGTTATTGTTTTTAAACAATATAATTTAACTGTAATAGTTGCTGACAGGGAGAGGAAATCTGGGCCTTTGATATTTGGGGGTGTTATGGTTTAACAGCAACTGGCAGCTAAGGCCAGCACAGCCACTTGCTGTCTCTCACCTGGTGAGAGGAAAGAATCAGAAGAGCATAACTGAGAAAATTTGTGGGTTGAGATAGAGACAGCTTAATAGGTAAAGCAAAAGCTCTGCATGTGAGCAAAGCAAAACAAGGAATTCATTCACAACTTCCTATCAGCAGGCAGGTGTGCAGCCATCTCCAGGACAGCAGGGCTCCATCACATATAATAGTGACTTGGGAAGACAAATGCCATCACTTTGAACATTTCACTTTCCTTCTTCTTCCCTCAGCTATAAATGCTGAGCATGACATCATATGGTCTGTTGGGGTCAGCTGTCCTGGCTGTGTCCCCTCCCAACCCCTTGTGCACCCCCAGCCTGCTTGCTGGTGGGGTGAGAAGCCTTGACTCTGTGTAAGCACTGCTCAGCAGTAACTGAAACATCCTTGTGTTACCGACACTGCTTCCAGCACAAATCCAAAGTAAAGCCCTATACTAGTTATTATGAAGAAAATTAACTGTCCCAGTTGAAACCAGCATGAAGTGGTTGCAGCTTTTAATGCCATGAGGCAAAACAAATTGTTTGTTTTCTTCAGACACTCTGGAAGTGAGTTTGAAGATTTGGATACCGGGGAGGGTATCTCCTTGGTTTTTTACCTCAATTTTCAGAGCAAAGTTCTTTAATATTTCATTAGTTTTGGACTTTTCATTTCCAAACTCAGCAGCTCCTTAACAGTTTGGCTACCCAATGAGAGTTACATTTCTGATTTATAGCTGGTTTTTTCAGTGATATTAATACATCAACATGGCCTAAGAAAGCTATCTGGCAAGGACGAGACACTATCTTTTTACCTGCTACTCTCGTATTACAGTTTATGATCTGTTGTAGGTCCCTTGAAAACATACAGCTTTTGAGAAATATTGAGATGGCTGTTCCTTTATCTTGTGCCCCTCACACCGATCACCCTCCATAAGATAAAACTAGAGTCTGAGGAATCATAATTTAATCATTTCTCAAGCTGGCAATCTGCTTCGGCATGTCCTTCATATGGCTCTTACAGGAGCCTACAGACCTTCTCTGAATGACACATTAAAAAACAATAGAGCCAGCAATGGAGCCTCTAGAGCTGCTGCAACTTTGAGGTCAATTAATTGTCACTTAAGATGATATATCTGAGCTTGCCATTAGTTTCTCAGCCTGCAAGGGGTTCAGGCAGGCATGCTTGCCTTGTACATGGCTTAACAGCCATCATGTCCTTGATGCTGAAGCAAAGCTGGAGGGCAGTGTCATGCCATCAGCTTTATAAGCAGAGTTTTTCACTGATCTCAAAGACCTTCATGCTTTTATCCTGATAGTTAAAGTCCTGTGCACGGAGCTGTTTGAGCAAGCCACAGTTTAGACAGGCAGTGGGCTGCTAGCCATTAATCCAGGATTCCACTGAAGGCTGGGGATTTACTGGCTTTTTTCCTTAGCAAGTGTTTAGAAATTCAGAAAGCAAATATCCAGCCAAGTCTGTCCAAGGTAGGTTGTTCTTGGGGATTTCACTATACTAGTGAATGCCTGAAGATGGTTGAACATCTCTTCTTGTATGCACAGGGTCATACCTAAATAAGTCGAGGGTTTCTTCCACAAGAAAAAAGAATTCAGGTGTATTAGTTCTATGGAGCAAATGGGTGAACCTGTGCTGTTTCATAGCTTTTTTCCCTAGTTTGCTCTGAATCCTGTCCTCAGATAGTGGCTGCTGCATATGTACTGTTCTTGCAAACTGCTTTTCTGAGTGACCCATCTGGCCCCTCTGAGAAAAGAGATAAGCATGATCTTGGAACCATGGACCCCCAAGGCTGTTGGCTACTGGCAGCTGTACTTATGGGGTCTGGCTCCATCCTGCCTGCACTGTGCCATCACTTCTCCTCCCTGTGGCTGCCTGAGCCTGCCCTGTGCCTGGCTCCAGACTGAGGCTCCCTGTCTTTCCTGGTAGAATGCAGTGGGGGAAATAGACATTACTGTGATTTTGGAGCCTCCTATACAGGACTTGGATCTGGGAAGATGGAGTACAGCATCCAGGCAGGAGTGTCTCCTAAAGATTTATACATTTTACTGCTAACTTCTGTTAAAGAATTAGTTTTGCTTGTCTGTTTAATTTCTGGGCAATGCTGGTCCATTGATGTCTGAGTAACAGTTCTGACATAGTTTCAGCAGCCACTTTGAGCTTTTCTTCAGAGGGTGTATTTCATTGCATCAGCTTTTTAACCTCTGTATTTTCAATACTTTTTTTATATTAATATAACAGAGTATATGCTCCCTGGTGCAGGTCCTCCTGCAGCAGGTGACTGAGCTGTAAGACACTGTTAATAGGCTAAAAGATGTCAGGGAAGCTGAGAGGAAGCAGCGCTGCTTGCTCCAGACCCAAACTGTGCAAGGGCCTCAGGCGTCCACTGTGGCTCATGGAGGGAAGAAGGAGGCCACTAACCCAGAAAGCTGGGAAACAGTAGCCAAAAAAAAAAAAAAAACCAACAAAAAAAGGAGGAAGAGGACAGTTAAAAGCGAGGGGCTTCCTCCTAAATCTGTTGTCCCCACCCAGAACCG
>JAOEHX010044430.1:0-10339 GCA_025448015.1 Bolborhynchus lineola
AAATAATCAAAATATATTTTTATATAAAAATATTTTCAACTTCAAGAAAGGCTGAACACGTTCTAAATAACACGTTTACAAAAAATCATCTGATGGAAGATATAACTGCTATTTGTATATCTGTATAACTGCTATTTGTTATTAAGGCTGTTGTTATTCAGAACAAGTGGCTGTGTTCAGCTAAATGAAAAAACAACCAAAAAAATCTTGCTCCAGAGCAAGCAAAGAATAAAAATATACTACAGTTTGAGAACCTGCTGATAATCAAAGCAATAGCGTAATCTAAAAGTAAAGCTATTCTTGTTACACTACCTGCTACCATCTGACAGTAAAATAACACAAACAGGTAAAATAATTTGAAAAATTACCTTTCAGTAGAATCCTGCCAAAAGGCTCGAGCTTAGGATTTTATAGTCAAAAAACAACTTAGGTAACATGTGGGATAAACAAGATCACTGATTTTTGCTTTCACCTTTGAGATGATCCTTAGATATGACCCTTTTCTTCTTCAGGGTCTGCTCTAAGTTTTGCTGACAGTTTTCTTGTTCCTAGACTACTGCAGAACACCAACAACACAAAGATGAATGATGTCCCACGAAGTAGACTTGACTTTCCTTTACAGTTCTGAACTGTGCAAAGGAGAGGTTAGGGACAAATTAACAGCCTTGGTTAATTCTGTGAACAGGAAAGAAAAAAAGACACAAGCAGCCTAGTCTTCTGGAATCAATTTATATCGTTAATTTTCACATAATGGAAAACAATCTAGATACATTTACATTTGAATATAAGCACACAAAATGTCTGAAAATAAATGAAAAGCAAATCAGAACTGAGAATCGCACAAGTATGCTAGCTGACAGTTACCATCTACCCTTCATAGTAAGTAAGGAATAATAGGTTTTCTTCATCTAAAAATCAATATTGATGTTTCTGGTTTAATATTTTTTATCAGTTCCACACACTACACAGCCTTTGATTATAAAGCACTGCATTTAGATATGAATCTTTAACTTTTTTTTTTTTTAATTAAACGTGTCCTGAAACTTGATGTAGTATCAGTCTGTTGTGAGGTTTCTTTGTTGTTGTTGGTTTTTAGTGTGATGGGTTTTCTGTGGTTGTTTTTGGGGTTGCTTTGGGTTTGTTGCTTTCTCTTTTCCTTTAAATAAAAGTAAATGAGACACAAACCAACATAGAAACCTGTCTCTTCTAATAAATACAGAAGGAGGAAATGTGATCCTTTTTCCCTAGTGTTAATTTAGGGAATCTGCTGAAGTTTGTGGTACCTTATTGCGAAACCTGGCAGATTAAATACAGAGACCAGTTTGAAAAGCACAGATCTTCAAATCAGCCTTGCTCTGGTAGTTGAAATGGGCTGTTCATTGCTTCTACCTATCATTACTTTTCTGGTATGCTAACAAAAGATATATTTCGCACTACAACTTTAAATTGTTATACAGTACTTTTAAATTGATATAAAATTGCCTGTATCTAGATTAGATCTGTATCAGCAGGTTGAGGGAGGTGATTCATCCCCTCTGCTCTTGTGAGACTCTCCCCCTGAGTACTGTGTTTTGCTCTGGGATGCCCAACAGAAGAGGGATGGGGACCTGTTCAAGTCAGAAGCTAGATTAAACTAGGTTTTAGGAAAAAATTCTTCACTAAGAGGGTGGTGAGACATTGGTAAAGGTTGCCCAGAGAAGCTGTGGCTGCCCCATTCCTGGCAGTGTTCAAGGTCAGGCTGGATGCAGCTTCGAGCAACCTGGTCTAGTGGAAGGTATCCCTGCCCATGGCAGGAGGAGATCTTCAAGGTCCCTTCCACCTCTAAGCATTCTATGATTCTATTATTCCATGATTAAAAGACCACTAGCTATACCCATGTTCAGAAAGAAATTCACAAACAAGAAATCTTCACAAACAAGAATTCATAGCTCATTTTTATAATTTATTAATTAATAACATTTCAACAATTCTTAGTTTTTGATGGAACAGTGGGATGATGTTCTAAGGAATGACATGAAAGCCTGCCATGTGCAGCCAGGATATTGCAAAAGCAACCACTTCTGTATTCATCAGACACATGGAGAATTAGATTTCTCTACACATGCTCTGGAACTTTGCTTAGGAGAAAACTTGTAACTAGAAACTAGCAAAACTTTTATAAGGACAGTGATGCAAAACATGTGCCTTGTTTGTCTTAAACTACAAGCTGCTGCTGCTTGCTTTGAGGGGAGATGCTTTCCTCACAGTCTGTTTTGCAAAACATCCTTCAGCAGTCTAATGCCTAAAGTATTTACGGCTCCCTTTAACCAGCTTCCTTGTGTCATGAGCTACTACTAACTTGACAAGAAAGGAATTCAGTGAAGACACAGAATTCTTAGGTTTCCCTATGCTGACCAGTAAAAGAAATAAAGTCTGCTGAAGTGTTGGAGAGACTAAGTCAAAGCTTTCTGTAAAGAAAGAAAAAACCACATGGCAAAAGAACAGATTTTTCTGGAAGAGTCAGAAAATGGTAAGATTTATATGCCAAAACTGTATTTCTTTAAAGAATTAGGCTGATGACATAATGACTTGTATGGATAATAATGGACATATTGCAGCAATTTAGGGACTATTTTTCAAAAACCATGCTGCGGAAGCTCATCCATCTGATTCCTGTTAGAGAAAAATACAAAGCAACAGGAAACTTCAGATTATAATTCATGTCTGCATTATTCTAAGCATGATTTTGTTTTTCTGAGAATAACATGTATGAAGGACTAGAAACATGGCAGAAAAGTACTTATTTAATTTAAAAAAATAGTTGCCCTTTTAAGAGATTCCTGACAGAAACTGGGGAACCTGCATCTCTGTTAACATACCACAAACTGTAAAAGCTGTCAGAGACTGACTGACATCTCCCCGCTTTGGCAGAAATTCCACCCACTCCCCACCCCATATCTAACTCAGTGTATCCTACCAGGAGCTTGCTTCAAGATCAATCTTTTTTGAAAGTTTCAGTTGAAATGGCTCAAGTATTTCATGTGAAAAATACACCACCTTAAATAAGCATTTTTTCAGGGCTGAGAAGACTTCTTCAAAAACTTCTACCACAGTTGAAAGAAGTCTCTGCTGGTTTGCATCAAAGCCATGAAAGACATGGAGGAATTCCTGGCTTGGTACAAAAAGTCTAAGGTCACAAAGAAAAGGGGCTATAGAAAACTGAAAAGAGGAAGACACGGAGGGTAATGGGGCTTTGCAGCCAAGTATGAGAGAGGAGAGAGTCAAAGAAGAAAGCAAAGACTAGACACCAAGCAGAGGTCTGTGCTGCCAGAATTAGGGCTTTATTGTGTTGTTCCTGAACATTCTTTCAGGAGAAACCTGAACCTCTGCTTTCCTCACCTCTGGGAAAACAACTATTATTCTCTTTTATTCCCTTTAATAAAGTTAAGAGGCTAATTCCTCATGTTGTCATTTGGATTAATCTGGCTGTGACTTGGAAAATACAAATTATTATATTTACAATAACTAAAAGTGAAATAGGAATGATTTTAAGTTCCTGACACATCTAAAGTGACTTTTATGCCGGTGTGACTATAAAAAAGGGTATAGAATGTCTGTTAAAATATATTGCTATTTCTTGATTTAAAAAAAAAAACAACAAACAAACCAGAAAACCAAAACAAGTACTCAGCTATCCCAAAAACCCCTTTCCTAATTCAACTGCGTAATTTTCCTTTCTGTGCTGTTAATAAATGTAAAGCATAGCTCACACAAAACTTCACCTGATCCCTGGAGCAGAGCGTTTCAGAGGGAGAGGAGCAGAGTATGTCAATTCCCTCCAGCACTTCACAAAAGGGAAAAAAAGAAATCAGAGTACATGGGCAGGCTGCTCGGATAAAGAGGACAGTAGATAATGGGTTCACAACATCCAGTTGGCTGCATCTGTAATTTGCTCCTGCTGTAAACAACCCTGAGCTCCAGAGCATACTCTGGCACTGTAGCAGGGTGTTAAGTGGCTGAATTCAGACCCTGCTAAGGAAAGAGAAAGCTCCCGAGTGGCAGTGCTGTGCCAAACATGGAAGAGGCACTTGGCACAGAGGGGCTAGTAAAGCCGGTGGTACGAGTGCCTTGTGCTCTTATCTGCAGACCTCCAGTTCTGCCTTGGCTGATTACTTGGCCCTTCAAATGAGATCTAGATAGGTAGCAAACAAAAATGAGGGACATAATTGAAAATGCAGCAGAGGAAAGAGCAAATTAGTCCCTCCCTGCAGTTGTTTTGGGGGTAGGCCAGGGATACTTACTCAAGGCAGGGCTAAAGCTGGAGAAGAGGCAGAGATTTCTGACTAAGTTAGTAGTCAGCTCCTCTTTCCCTTCCTGTAGCCCATTCCAGCTGGCTCACCTTCGCTGACAGATGTAAAATATTTCTGGTCCACTTCGCAAGGGGACAGAGGGAACTCTAATATAAAGAATCAGCATAAACCTACTTAAAAAGAAATAGACACTGAAGCAATAAGTAGGCCACATTAACCCATGTGTCCTCTAAAATACGAAGGTAAGAACTAGCATTTAGAAACCAATCATGGGCTAGTTAGATGCAAAATATTTCACTAATGTGAAAGCTACAAGAGATGCTGTAATCTTTGATTACCCCTGAGGCCATAACAAACTCAGAAGGTAGCATATGAATTGCTGATTATTTTCTATGATGATAGAATCTGAGAAGTTGCTGATTCTGCTTTTGTGCAGACTGGCAGGTCCCTGGCTGTACCACTCTGACTAAATTTGGATCATGTAGTGTTGCTCTCATTTCAAGACAAAGTAGAACACTTTGGAGTTTTTAGGGTTGTTTTTTTTTTTCCTGGGGAGTATACGTACTTTATAGGGAGATGCAGACAACGATAGTTAAGTTTGCCTTTCAAGATAAACCCTAGTTTTTCAGCCTTCCGTGATGAGATCACAAGGCATCCTCTCTTAAGTCAGTACGCAAAATGGATGACACGAAATGACGAATCAGGGAGATGTAGAGAAAGAATTGATAGAGAAGGTGAAGTTCTGTGGTAGAAACCAGAGAGTGTAAAATTAAAGATTACATTACAATAAACACACAATGGGGACCACAATAATGTTAACTTTAATTTTCACTGAATTTATGCACTTGATTTGGAAGTCTTACAGGTCTTGAAATACAATAATTATGCAAGATTTTACATGTTAAGGAGTAATAAAGAGTGCTAAAAAAGAGCTCTGCTTAAACAATATCTTTTTGAATACATCCATTTTAAATTTGAAGTACCAATTTGGGAAGTTCCTATAATGCTGGCTCACATTCTGCTACAAACAAGAACATTTTAAGTAATACTAGCCAAGAACTTGATTCAAACTATGCATTTCAGACAGAGCAATATGAGTAACTGAGCAAGAGCTTTTAGAACTTGATGCCAGGACAAACATGATGTCACCTTTGGAACCAGCAACTCAGGTTCAGGCTGTGACAGTCTCATCATGTCTGTCCTGTTCTGACAAAACTATTTACTGGTGCTGTGCAAAGACCAGGAAAGAAGAAAGCACCTATTCTGCCGTACTGTTCTGCTTGGAATCCTTCATTCTGCCCTTAGAATGTTCCTTTATGGCTGAACTGTTGAAAAGAAAAAGCACTGTAACTCAGAAATAAAGGCATGTATCCAAGGAGTTAGTGCAATCATTTCCCAATTAACCTTTTCCTATATAATAAGCAAGTCCTAAGGAACAAAGACATATTTAAATGGGGGGTGAACTGATAAGTACTAGACATAAATCCACAGCATTTTTAGAACTACTAATATTTTTAGGAGAAACAGAAGGGAAGCATTTTAAACTAAACCATGCAATTCTGTCAAGAAAATAAGATATACCTGAGGTAGGCATTTCTTTAAAAAAAGTAAAAAAAATAAAAATCGGGGTCTAATCTGCACTTCATTTGAAAGTACCACACGTGGAGAGAAACAAGTCATTGGAACACCTTCACAAACAAAATGGGAACACTGATGTTTCATCTGGAGCATCACAGATGTTTTCAGAACTGAAAACGTCAAAGATAACTACATAAGAAAGGGCTTGCTTGAGAATTTAAATATATTTCCATACTCAAGAGAAGTTCTTTTGGGAAAAACTGTACAGGGGGTTCCTTCAAACATGTTTGTACTTAATGTATTTTACCTCATTTTTCCTGTTCTGATAGTTACTGTATCAAGCTTCTAAGCAGAGACTTCCCTTTTTTCAGGCCATTGAAATTAAGTCAGCAACCACCTCCTGGCAATAATTCAGAAAAATGTTTCTGTATCTGACTGCCATTGCAGGTAAGCAGGTGGATCCCAAGAAGTTTTCTCTTGAGACCACAACTGGTTTTGCCCACATCCCGTGAACACATGCAAACATGAACAGTGGCCCCTGGCATGTGCTGCAGAGTCCCCTCAGTACTACTGAAGGCAGTGAGATTAAGTGCTGCACCTTAGAGGTTTTACGGTCTACTGTCCTTGATAAGTCCTCTAGAGAGTGAAATGCATAGATTTCCTGATTGATCCATAAGACAAATGATAGTTTCTTTAGTAGGAAGGGACAAAAAGCTCTTCTAATATTCTGTTCCTGCACAAGATGGAAAATTATGGCACTTTGGATGGTTCATGTATTATGAGTCAACTGGATTTAGCTTCTACACACACAAAATTATCTTCTGGAAAAAGGCTTTTTACAAACTTCTACATAGCGCCCCCACCACTTTACAGTGAAAAAGAGAAAAAAACAGTATGTATACTAACACAGAAATTTACATTTGCAGAGATTGTGCTAAGTTAAAGAATTAAGAGAGAAAGAAAGTTCATGACAGCTGGCATTCATTGTGCCTGTCAGTAGATAACCATGAATGATTTAGTTTTCCAATGAGCTTTAAAGTCCATTGTAAAAGACTGCTACTGAAAATCAATACCTGCAAGATAAATGGCAAAGTCTGTGAATTAAAAATAGAGTAGTACTGAACTGCTGTTCCTCAAAAGAGACAGTTTAAACAGGCGGCATCTATGGTGCATAGCAGTATGATATTTTACAATTATCAAGAATTCCACAGGAGGAAATAGACACCGAGTCAACAGTATTTGCTGATTACCCCAGGCCTGTTTTTTTAATAAAACCTACAGAAGTTTGGAGAGGAATGACAGGTATGAAGGATAAACATATCCTGGGAATTAGGCAAATTGCAGTGTAACTCTGATAAATGTAAGCTAGTGTACACAGGCAAAACCAGTCTACATATCCAAATTAATCTGTCTCTAGAGGCTACTGCAACTCAGAAATTCAATAATACCACCAGTAAGAAAGTAAAATTGGTTGACTCTACAACTACAGCATCCCTAAAGAAAAGGTTCTGAGTCTTTATATATGTGAAAAAGCTCACCTATAAAACCAGTGCAACAACAAGCAGAAATACTGGTCACCAAATTCTCAAGCCCTTTAGAAAAGGGATAAAAATGAGTATGAATTGCATCATGCCTAGAAAATGAGAATGACACACTGCTTTCTTAAAACTGTATTGAGTTTTGGTTCTGCAATTTAAACATACCTGAATCTTTTTTCTTCTTTGTACACATGCACATACCCTCCCGAATAAACGTATGTGTACATCTCCCTCATAAATGCACAATTTTCACATACATTTTCTCCAATGAATTAGCAATATTTGCTACTGTTTATAACGTGTTGGGCTGCTGACACTTGAAAGAAGCTGGCTGACACATTACCTCAGAACCATCCCACAGCACCACGTGCCGAACCACAAGGCCTGTCAGCAAGATCTATTTGCAAGTCATGAAGACAAAAATTCTCTTGCTGTTTTAACTTCAGACAGAAGGTGAGTTTGCCAAAGGAAACACTTGGCAAACGGTTCAGCCGATCACTGTCTGGCAGTGATGACACTGCTTCCCTCTCCCTCCCCCTGCAATGACAGTGATATGCGTGATGCTGTACAGTTCAGGCAAGAGTCACGTACAGACCATACTCGCTGACTTGGCAGAAATTACCCAGAGCAGTTTCCTTCCTACTGCTATTAGCTTAATATTTCCTGGCTTGTTCCATGCTGAATTACCTGCACACATGAAACCTGAGTAGCAACACGAATAGTGTTTGCTTTGGTGTACTCAGTGTATTTAGGATAATAATTAATGAAACAAATGATAAAGTGTGATAGCAAAAAACATTTTGATAACATATCAGAACCATTTTATGAGCTGTTAAACCAAGAATTACAGAAGAGAACATTTTCGTTATTGCTACTGTGATAACCACAGAGAAGCATAAAGCATTATTTTGGCAATAATTTTTTTTTTTTTTTTTTTTTTTTTTTTTTCAAAAACCCAAGATGCTTTGCCATAAACTAGCAGCAGGTTCACATTTTCACACTGGCTGACTGTGCCATTTTTTACTATATTATTATAACACAAAATTAACAAGACCTCCAGGTACTTTACTGGCTGTAATAGACTTGATTCATGTCAGTGGGGGATCTAGGTCTTACCTGCCACACTTGTTCTTCCACTGGATTTTGCTTTTTCTTGTTTTCACAGCACAGAAAATGCACATGCCCAGGCAAACACTCAAAATTATTCTATCACTCATCAAATTTCTGCCATAGTTCATTTTTTCAGTATGCAAACAGCACCTCAACAGACCAAGTTCAAAATGGATTGGCCCCCTCTGAGCCTTTTGCATGAGGGAACAGCAACCACAACAGGACAGCTGTTCTCTAGAATTGTGTCAGCAATGTACTATCCTAAGGCAGCTCCAACACTGGATATTAAAATCAGCTTGGAGAGCATAAACTGAAACTAAATGTGGAAACACCTTTACTTACTGTGTTAAAATTTGGGAAGAATCCAACAGCAGAGCTGCTGTCCACAGGGAAGGACATAAAGGGTTTGATATCCAGGGAAGGCTGCATCATCAAGGTAGGTGTACGCACAAGGGTAGGAAGTGTAGTAGTGCCTGCCAAGAGCAAACAAAACCAGGAATTCATGGTATTCTTCTTTCTACATCACACACAGCATAGCTGACACAACCACCAAGAAAAAAAGATATAGGGACGTAATAAAGCAGGTCTGTAGGAGACACTGTCATTAAAAGAAACCTATTTCCACACACTACACATGTGGCTGAGCACTTCCCTATGGCCATGGATACTCAGATGCTGAAGAAGAGACATATGGTATATAAACCACACTGTCAGGTAGAAAAATCCTCTCTGAAGCTGAAAAATTCTGCTGTGCCAAAAGGCCAGGCTGGGTGCCCATGAAAGTCAGATGCTTTTGCAATTCATGGTTGCCTATTAGAACAGCTAGCACAGACAATACATGCAAGCTGAAATCCAGAGGTTTGTTTCCAAGTGGTGATCCGTTATTTTTTTCTCTTCTGACAGTAACTATCAGGTCCTGCACAAACACCATTTTACCGAACATTTTAAAAAAATGCCTTCTATTTCACAGTGCTAGACAAATATTAGAAAACAGCCAACATCAGGTAGCACAAACAAACATAACTCTTTACCTACAATGCAAACCAGTATTTACTTAATTGGATTCGAGATCTTTCTCTCCAATTAAGAGAGCTTCCCAGAAATCTACATGCTGAAATTCCTTCTGTATACACTTGAGAATCATTCCCCGGCAAGACCTCAAAGAAATGGGAAGACACAGATGTCTAAATATTCATTTTTAACTAGTTATCTGCCCTCAATTTCTCCTTCCTGGGTTGAACAATTAATCCAAAACTGATTGGAGAGGGCACTGGGACACAAGTGTCCCACACCTCCAAGGGAGGGTGAGTCACTCTCTGCCTCTCCTACCTCTGCCAGAATTTCTCCAGAATTACCTCCTCCTCCCACTCGCTGGTGGCCAACACATCAGCTAAGAGCATAACAGTCCTCTTAGAAATTTCTCTGGTCTTAATCAGAACTGACACAATACCTCAGCTTTTTCTCATAGAAGTCATCTGAGCTTTATAAAGCCAGTCAGGAAGGTAAACTAAAAAAAGTGGTGGGGCGGAGTGGGGGAGAAGGAGGGATTAGCAAGAGGGAGGTGGGGAGAAGAGTAAACAAGCAACATTCCCTCTCCTCTCCCATAAAATCAAATCATTTGCAACCACTTGCAAGATGCCAGGCAATCCATATGGGGTGCCTGAGTACCAGTCTTCCATTAAGGGATGATCATGGGACTGGAGCACCTTCCATATGAAGATAGGCTGAGAAAGTTGGGGCTGTTCATCCTGGAGAAGAGAAGGCTGCGTGGAGACTTCATAGCAGCCTTCCAATATCTGAAGGGGGCCTATAGGGATGCTGGGG
>JAOEHX010044430.1:10439-22566 GCA_025448015.1 Bolborhynchus lineola
CCTGCCCATGTCAGGGGGGTTGGAACTGGATGATCTTAAGGTCCTTTCCAACCCTAACTATTCTATGATTCTATGATCTCCTTTTCTCCCCGTTAAGGACATGCAAAAGTGAAGGCAGAGTAGGTATTTTCCTCCTTTTTGTCTCGTCATCCTGCTTTCATAGACACAATAAACCCCATCTTACAGTATCCAAGAGGAAAGCTGAGTTCAGAAGCCAGATGGGGCTGCATGGATTTTTTGGATGACCAAACACTAATAACTAGCCCTGAGCTTGAATTTTGTAGATGCTGGAGAGACAGTAATTTTGATCACAGCTGTAGCACAGTAAACATTATATTATGGTCTAGCAGATGAATAAGCAGGCTATAATCAATTTTCTGTTTTTTCCATAGGAAAAGTGTGATGATTGCACAAAGATGGGTCATTGACAACCATGGAAAAAGAACTATAATACCACCCAAAGTGAGCTGCATAACTTGAAAGGAAAAATATGCTTGAAACTCTTTCCCAGAATATTTCCTACCTTCCCCTAGCCTAATAATTTCATAAATATAAGGTTTGTTTCTGCATAAGCCCAAGAAACTCATTGACAGCTTTGCTTAATTAACTGTAAGTCAAAGCTTATTCAAGTGGAGTCACAAACGTCAAAAAGCTAAAAGCTAACATTCCTACAGTTTCTTCTTCATATCCATAAAGAAAAAAATTCATCAGTTGGAAAGCAGTGTGTCAGAGGATTCCGAAGGAAATATCTTCAGCTGCAAAAGTGATGATTATTTCTACTAGCTGGTTTTGAAACAATAGACTTACATAATTTGGATTTCAGAGTTGCATTCAAACAGCAGCTCTGTTGTATTCAATTAACTAAATCCCATAAAATGCTATCATCAATCTAACCTCTACAAGCTTTCGTTTGAAGTTCATGAGCAATTAAAGATCCATGAAGTTAAAAAAGACCTGTCCTCTCTTTATATATACATAGCTCAGTGAAGCTGTTACATATTTTAACTATATTTTACAGACAAAATATAGAAGAATAGAATTAAATTGTGACTGACATTTAAAATCAGATTTAAGCTAGGTTTCTGATGCTGTCTTTAACCAAGGTATAGAGAGCATTTGGCATAAAAGTTTTAAAAATTAGAAAACAATTAGCATTCTCCTGCTAACGATGCAATCTTCTTTGCACTCTGTATGAGTACAGATCATTTCACACGACAAAGTATTTGAAATCTGCCTGCAGTTTTGCAGCTTATGGTGCTTCTGCTGCCAGAGTAATATATGACCAATAGCCTAGGATACATTCAGAATCTGTGCAAAATAGAAAGCATACACACCTACCTCCTGCTGATTAATGGAGGCATTAATAACAGAAATTTGTTCACTTCTGTTCGCCAGTTGACTGCTTCAGCTATTGCAAATTGAACACCAGTGACACTGTTTGACTGAAGTCTGATTTGCAGACCCACCTTTCAAAGCCTTTGGAAGAATGATCAGGTAAAGATGACTTAAACTACATCTCAAAGCAGTTCAGGATGAATTATCAATTAAACAGAACAGGGCACAATTTTACACTGGCATTGCTCCCAAATGTCAAATAGATTCTCACCACCACTCCACCAAATCTGTATGCAGACCTGAGCTAAGCAGGAATGTTGGCACAAGAAAGATGTAGCTGACAAGCTTCGTTATCTTCATAAATTTAACAGATGTTTACCATTTCATTAGCATTTAAATTATAAAGACAACTTACCATGTCAAACACAGAGTGCTTAAAACTACTTGTAAATCTTTGGCATAAATATAACTGATCTTTCTTGTAAATTCATTTATTCACTTCAGCTTTATAATTTTCAAACAGTGTTTTACCTTTGAAATTTCAATTTTGACTCCCACAGTAGAAGCTACCTATGTACTGGAGATGCAAGCAGCAGACAAACTTTGCCAAAGGGCACTGATCCTCACTGGTCCCTTTTACGCTTGTCTAAGAGGAGGAAAATAGGTTTTATTCTGAACAGATGATCCAAAATGTCTCATTTTTTAATCAGTTTTCTTCCTCCTATACATATTTATCTGAAAAAAAAAGTCTCCATGTAACAGGTACTGTTCCTCTTTCACCATATAAATGTTGCTTCATGCACACCGCAATGCACTGGGACACTGATGCTGTTGCAAAAGTTATGGAAGGTGGTCATCTTTACCAACATTTGAGCTGTCTCTAGCAAAAAAGGCACATAACTAATGGATTAAACAGCAAAAATGGTATTTTGAGAGCAAATAAAAAGTCTTGTATTGGTAACTCCCACAGTAAGACAAGTTCCAGTGGCCAGTGAGACATGCTTTACCCAGGCACAAGAAAGGGGCCAGATGACATGGAGACTCAAGAAGTATCCACCAACAACCCCTTACAGCTCCACTGCAGCTTCAAGAAAAACTGCGGAAGCCAAGACTAGCAAGACTGCAGTTTAGGCAGAGTCAATCACAGTTAGCTTTGGCCACGGTTAACAGACACTACTCATCTTTTTCAGGTAAGAGTGATGTCAAGTTCATTCAAATCTAAACATACAATTTCTCCCTTTTTACCTCGTAAAAAGTATTTGTGAAAGTATTACTTCTATGATTTTCTCCCTAAGTGCTTTTCTTTATCACAAATAAAAAATGATCTAATGTCAGCACATTAATACCTCTGACTTCAGTCAGTATTAGACAACTGCATGAAAAACCCAACTCCATCACAAGGCTTACTCATCTAAAATATGTTTTGCAAACAATTTCGGCATACTTAAATTAATTACCTTCCACACTTGAAAGCATGCTATTTCAAAGTCTTCATTAAAGACATCTATAGAGAAATCTAAAGCCATACTCAACACTTTCACTTTCCCCTTTTTCTATTACCTAAAGATATTACTACAATGTTTTAATCCACTAAACCAAGGGAGCAGTCCACACTCAGACCAAGAGCAGTGGAAGAGTAACTGAAGTGCTACCAAGTCTGAATAAAAGTACCTGGTTGACAATTTCTGTGAATTGCACAATTCACCTCAGACTGCACATGGCTGCCTTTGTTTTAACTTCTGTCATGGACACTACTTGGGAAAACTTCAAAGGGATATTGTTCAAGTTGTTCACACCTATCATTATTTAACTGTATTACACTGAAAGTTTTCAGTTCATGGACAGGCTGTGCTGGCTTCTTCATCCCTGAATTGCCCGATCATTTTCAGCTATCTATAAGGAATTTTCTTTCTACACCAATGTTGACTAGTCCCACCTAGCCAGGGAACTGCAGCAATGTAACTGATGGGATGGGTCAGCTCTGCTCTTTTTCCTTCCTTGACATTTTTAACACAGCATTTTTTAGACACTATGTGAGCCAACAGTATCCCTTCAAGGGTGGATGACAAGTTGTTTCTTTCTTTTTGCCCATGTTGGCTGGATTTGTTATGAACTGCAATCACAATATGTATCACCACCCTGCCTTCAGACCTCACATCCTATTTCCATTTAAAGCATTTTCCTTCAGAGCTCCAGAAGAGGGAAGCTAGGCAGGACAACCCAATAGTTTCCAATACAGTTTATTAATTTATCAGTGGAAGCCCTGAACACTGTCAGAAATGTTTATTTCAGCATGTGACACAAAAACCAGGTTTACAAATAAGTTAGAGCCAAAGGTAGTACCTAGGCTTTCATATTGACAAAAAAAAATTTAAATCTTTCTAGCATTATTGACTATGCTTGTAGAAAAAAAAAAAAAAAAAAAAAAAACACCCAAAAAAAAACCCACACAAAAAAACAAACACAAAAAACCACAAAACCCTACCACTACCAAAAAAAACAACTTGTGTAAGACTTTCCTAAACTTGCTTATATGCAGGTTTATGGGAAGGTGAGTGCAATGAAATTAGGTTTTTATAAACACCCCCACCTAACTACAGAAATGCATGGCATAAAAATATTAATAGCTGCAATGGTGCCCCCATTGCACCAATGACAGGTGAAAATCAATCACTTCCAGGTCACTGTATTTTGTAGTTTTGGTATTTATATGACATAACTCCTAAGATCTTTCCCAATACTTAATATAAATAATCAGTCTTTTTTCCTTCTCAGTATGATCAGTTTAGAGTATTCAGAAACTTTCTAGTTTTGTTTTTCAGTTACAGATATGCATGGGTATTACAGAATGTCAGGCGTTTCTGTTTATGCCTAGGATAAACTGCTAAAAACAAGTTCAGCATAAGTAAAATAATTTTCTAAACAGCAGGTGTTACTATTGAAATAGTTAAGGAAAAAGTCATTCGAGAAGTATTTCATTAATAATACTCATGGAAGTGAATGCTAAGACATTCTTCCCTCTTAAATAAAAGGCAAGTGAAGAAATAACAGCATTTTAATAGGGTTCCTTTTGTTTGTTGGTTGTTTTTTTTTTCCAGGATTCACTAAGCAGAACAAACATTGCTTGCTTATAATATGGTATTATGATAAATGAGATTCATGACACCTATAGGGATTCCAGTCTGTCAAAAGTAAAGTAGTCAAGGAGAGATAAGACCATTACTCCAAAAGATTTTCCTAAACAGCAAATTAACATGATCCTAGGAGGTAACTCAGTATCCAGGAAATTCATTTTTTAAAATAAGTTGAAGCAGAAGCCCAGCATGTAGGAGACATGGCACAGTCCCCAGCTGATTACAGGAAAAATGCTAACAACTTCTCTGCCCCCAGGGCACCATACTAACTCAATGAATGAGGATGCAGGTCCTTTGGGAGTTAATATGATTATCATCACAGCTATTGATACATGTGCATCTTTTAAAACTTGAAGAGTGCACTGAATTCGTATCTCTTAAACATTATTCAGATATCAATGTGGCAGTCAGACTTTCCATTGACTAACATTTAAAATGCACAAACCATATATATCCACCAATGTTTGGCAACTAAAATGGGTAAATCCTCAAAAGATGTCTCTTTTTTCAGAAGCCACAAGGAAAGGTGGCAAGAAGTGACATAGAGCTCATGGTTACTCAACAGCCCTAAACAAGAACCACTCTGCGTAACATAGGACCAAGGCTAAGAAAGCACTGGTGCAAGTCCAGCCTTCCATAGCAATAAATGGATACAAAATGACAAGCCAACTAGGCTGGACTCCATCCTGAGTTTATTTTTTCAGCACGTTTCAGCAAACCCAGAGACACTTGATGCAAGTTCACTGCAACGTACAAATTATCTCTACATTGTACAGTTTAAGCTCTTCATGCTCAAGAATGACTTATCTAAAAGAAAGTTAGATTATAATTCTCCCCCTATAAATTAAAACATGATTCCCAGTATGCCTGACCATGAAGTTAGTACTTCCATTATTATCCATCTAGAAATAAATGCTCTATGAAGGTGTGCTGACAAAATTTCATATTCTTCTTTTGTATAAAATCAGATACCATGAAATGAGGTATTTCTACATTTCAAATACATGTAGGATTCCACCAACTAGGTCAATACAAAAAAATAAATTGAAATGTGGTGCTGCTGAAATGAATGGAAGCTTTGGCATTTAATCAATCCGTAAAGTCAACCATCAGTTACTTACCTATTGTTGATAATTATATATAGCTCATTTACAATCAGAAGTATAGCTATATATAGCATGCATTTCACATAAGAATTCTAAAAATAAAAACATAAACCCACTTGTACTTACAAGTAATGAAATCTTTACTTTATCAGATCCTTCCTCATTGAAATATTAAGGGCTGACTCGGCATTACTTTAACTTCCATGACTTGTTAATATTCCCCTGCCTATCTAATTCTTTTCCATCTCCAAAGTCTTATGACTGAAGATGTTAATTTCAAAAATGTAGACTGTAGATCATAAATACTAGACATACACTTGATATGAAGACACTAATGGAAAAACTGATATTGAAAACCTCTATTATAATAATATTAATATTCAAAAGAACTGTGTCAATATTTATTTCCTTATCTCTACATATAGCCCATCAAAATAATGGAAAACAAATAATGATGTTTACCTGGCAGGGAGGGAGGGAAAGGGGAGGGTAGAGGCACAGCAATAGGAAACTGGAATTTCAGTATTTTAGAGATAAATACTTCAAAACATCAATCAAGAAAAATCTTTTTCTTCTTGCAGCTGTACTTCATTTCTAATAGCTTGCAATAACAACAGGAATCCCCATAGGTTTTTGCACACAAGATACCAAAACAGATGGAGAGGAAAAAGAAGTCCAGCAATTAGAAGTGGAACAGATTATCTTGCACTTTCCTTAAATAACTGTGCTACAATTGTCTGATTATAACATTTGAAAGAGCTCTGTCCTTCCTTGGATTTGCAGAACATGCAACTCACACTCATGTCCTCTTTCTCTCTTCTTGCAGCTGAGAAAGGACTTGCACAGCTGCACAATGTACAGCTTAAATGTTACAGTGATTGTGCCACATTGTTCCACACATTTTTTTTCAGTATTTATATTCCCAAGTCAAGTGAACTCCAGAAGTACTCTACCAGTATGGAAGTGTGTTTGTTAGCACTGGCTCCTTGTCAAGTTTAAGCAATTAAATGAATTATGGAACATCCTTCACTATATTTAGAAGAAATACGCTGGCTGCAGTACAACTGCAATTTCCTATTATCTGTAGGTAGTATGGAAATATTTGTCATTAGCTTCTCAAAAGAGCTAATTCTCTAGACTTCTAAAGCAACCATGACAATTTGATTGGAAAGCAGAGTGGCACATTATAGCTCAACACCATTAGGCTCAGTAAGTTGGATTTTATTCTAATCAAATAGTGACGACTATTAATAAATGCAACAGTCCTGCTTGCATTAAAGTCAGCTGGAGCTCTGCAGTCTATCCCAGTTTCTTTTTACCAGAACTCCTGGCTTGCCCAAGCCCCTCCCTCTACTATCCACAGCCTGAGTGAGCAGCTCTGCCCTCTCTGTTCTTATCTGCTGCTTTGGAGTTGGTTTTGCCATGAAGTTTTACAATTATGACAAAAAAAACCCAGCTGTTTCTTTCACTCTCTGTTCCCTTGTCACCTGCACTAAAATGGAGATCTTTCTGAAATCCTTAGGATCTTAATCCTTGGCGTATTTAAAATAGGCTCCTCTTGCTTTTTCCACTCTCCCAACACAAAGGCGCAGTGAGAGTGCTTGTTTGCTCTTCTGCTGTCACTTTTAATTAAAAACACACCACCATCACATGCCTAATGAATTCATAATCTTGTCCAGAACATGGTTTAACTTCCATGCCAGTCCCCGTGTTTTCCTCCGTGCAAATTCTTAGGTGTTGGGCGTCAAGCCTATGAGTGTTCCAGGATGAAGCACTGTACTCCTTTCCCTCTCAGTTCAGGATTCTGCCTTAAGACAATGTTTCATTATAAACTGAAGTTCCTCTAGTAAGCAACTATCAAAAAAAGGATCAATTTACATTACCTTGAAACTTCAGAATTTGGGGGATGGGAGGACGGGACTTGGTTGCTGTGAGGTTTTAGAGAGCCTGTTATCACTTCACCTCTCATATAACCTGATGTTTCTCAAAACCCAGCTCTTCTGGATTCTGTCACCACTGAGCTCATCATCTAACCCACAATGTGCTTCAGCATGGACTTTCTTTCAGGATGTATTGAGTTGCTAGCCAGTAAAACAAACAAGTCTATCACTGGCAATGCTACTGAATGACGATTTTGTTATTAGTCGGACAAAACCACTGTGTCTTAACTTACACGTTTAAGGTGATTTATGCCTGCAGTTGGCTTCTTGGTCCTTATGTCACTTCAGTACTTCAACATACCAGCTCAGCAACACTGTGCACAAAAGGTAATAAATAGGGGTTCTAGGCCTACATGCATCCTCACATACACATCTAACCACTTAACCACATTAGACAATTTCCAATTGTCTTAAAAGCCATCACAGCTTAGACAATTTCATGCCTCATTTGCTTTTCCTACACAAGCACATCTAGAAAATAGTTACCCAAACTGCTTCTTATTTCCTTCAGAAAAAAGATAGCCACAACAGCTAGTTTTGGTTGTTGAAAATGATCTATAGAAACTATATGCAATGGAAACCATGATCTCTAATGAATGAAATCCAGTTTTCCTTCCAGTGATTTTTTTTTTTTTCCTGGAAATCTCAAAAAAAGTTTGAACATCCAATCCACCCCCTTTGTATCCAAAAGGTTACAATTTCAGTCATAACCTTCCCCTTAGTTGCTATCATTTCCACAGATAGGTATGTGCTTTTAGAAGCACTATCTTTTTGTTTAAGAAACAATGAGACAGGGAAGAAAGGCAGCTTTAAAACCTTCATAACATTCTCCAGGTAACCTACATTGCACACTGAATTTAACTGTTCTGCCACAGCATAGGGCACACAGCATACAAGCACCTGCTCAAAAGAGGTCAAATGTGTAATGGTAGTAGGTTGATTTACCACACATGCAGTTTAAGTCCAGGTGATATAATCCTTTTTCTAAGACTAGTTTACTGGAAAAACTCCTAGATGGGTTAGTAGTTTAAGGAAAAAAAAACCCACTGTTTTGTAATTCCCTAGTTAATAGTACAGAAGAAAAAAGCTCCTCCTTCCCAAAAGTCTCTTAATTCTTCCAGGTGCTCTATCTCCTGAACCTAACTAAAGCAGTAATAGTATCTTCATAGGATTTCCTGGAGGATTTCAACTTTCTCCTAATCATACTACATCTCCTTCTTCACAGAGTCCACACTCAAATGTCTCAGCAAGGGATAAGTCAGAGCTCCATTTCCCAAATTTTACCAGTTCCCAGTGCACCCTGTGGTACTGTACTTGAAAAAATGAAAAGCCCAGAGACCTTGCCCCACTCAAGAAAATAGGAGCCAGACTCAGCACTTCTCTCACCTGCAAATACAACTAAAGGTACCTCAACCTGGCTATAGAAAGAGCCCAAGAGCTGCATTTCCGACCAAAGATCCTTAGGCCATTTACAAAAGGAAGACAGATACTACAAGTTCACCAGTACCTTACAATACTCAGAAGCTGCACTCAATCGTGAACCATTTTAGCAAAGCAAAAGCATAATTAAACATGACTATATAGTCCCATAAAGGCTTCCCACTATTAATCAGTGGCACAATGCTTACCTTTAGTGCCTAAGGTTACAACTCACCTCCTCAGCAGCATTTAAACATACACACAGCATACTACTCAGAGATAAATAATCCCTTGATTTTGACATTGCGTTTTTGCGATGTTAGGTGCTGCGATACAGTGGGCAACCAACAAGCAACAAATCTGGGCTGTTGTAATTGTGCGCTTAACTTTAATTACCCTCGAGGATAGTGCTTGCAACTTGACTCTAGACGGAGGGCAACCTACTGTTGACATCATCAGATCAAATATAACCTAACTGTACTTTGGTGGCATTTTCCCTGCTATTATTCTTAAACTTAGCGGGGTTACTAGCCAGCTGGCTGCTACAGACTAACACTTTAAATGACTCCTGAAAAAAAAAAGAGGGGAAGAAGAGGAAACTAATGGTGTTGGCTTGAATTTCTTAAAAAGTTCATAAAAGGGCACCTCAGAGCACAGGGCTAAATCCAGTGTGGAGTCACGATATTCATAAGATCAAAGTCCACAAATCCTTGCTCCCCTGAATTAAGGTGCACTGCTTTTCTTATTCTCAAGGTGAGGACTGAAGAATGAACATAAATTTGAGAATTTATAGAACTAGAACACATACTATCTACCTTCCCTCTGTTACACAGGGAAGAATGACAGCAATAGATTTCAAATTAATAGATCTGTTAGCACAGATCACCACACTTGTAATCTTACTGAACATTAATTAAACACTGGTATCTGATTAGAAACTCTCTTCCGGTTTTGGGTGCAGCAGTGCACCAGCCCTGCAAAGGCCAGACCATAAAGACTTTTGATGCTGCTATGTTTTCAAAGAGTGAATGACATGAACTTGGGTAACCCTACCCTCAGCTACATTCAGAAAGAGAGACCCCCCCAAAAAGATGTATATAACAGAATGTTTCTGTTAAATTAAACTGAGACTAGACCAAATTAAAAATGTTTTTAACAAAACATTCAAACTGACTTTTAACAGGACTTCAGCTAGTATAAGCCTTTCAAAAAAAGTTGCATCTAATTCCCCAAAGACTAATTAATATAACTTCACTATGATTTATTTAATCAATTAAATCCAATTCATCAAACGCTGTACTGAAAATCGACTTCAGGGTCAATGTAAAAGAAAGTATGAAAGCGTTTTTATGAATCATGTCATGCAGCCTGCATCTACTTCACACAACTGCACGGTGAGCAGGCTGGGCAGCCCTACCACCTGTCTGTTCCCAACACGCCCCTTGTGCCAGTGCAGGCAGTCAGATCAGCTGGAGACAAACTGGCATCAAACCAACAAAAGACAAGTTTGCTTTCAACCATTCCAGTAAGTGGGTTGAACTGAACTCACAGTCATGAAATGGAGACTACAGAGATGGGGGTGGCTGAAAACAAAAAGTGTGAGCACCGATGCTTCTTATTCTCATCCAGACTCACTTGAACTAGTCATATTTCTTGCAATGTAGCAGACAAATTTCATGCATGCCACACTATGCTTCTGCTTACATTTCTCAGGATGGTTTCTGTCTTTGTTGATAACATGGCAGTACAACACATTCATGTTACTCTTTCTTCATCATCCTCAGTAATTTAAATACTTTTGATTTCCTACCTACATATACAGCCCTTGTGCTTGAGTCCATAAACAGTTCATAGTTTAATTAAATTATCCCTGCCATACTTCCTGTCTTTCCTCTGCCATGGGATAGTTTACAGTTGTGCCTTTATTAGGGTCTTTGTAAAAGAACTTCCAAACCCTTACTGTATACTAGATAAAAGAAACACCCTGATAAGGAAAAATCCAGTCAATCCTCTTTTCAAAATTACTTTCACTACAGGTTGTTTGGTGTACTAAAATGTAGTAGCATTTTGCTGCATGACTTAAAAATCATGCAAGATTCTGTTATTATTTCTGTTAAGAAGCAACTCCCTCTCACTTCTAATAAATATCCTTTGCACTAGCTTAAAAATAAGTACAATATTTCACCCCGATTTTAAAAGCAATAACTAATACTTAATACTTAGTATCCTAAACACTAATTTAAAGACATATCTAAGCATCATACAGGTTCCAGCCTGCCTCCTGGAACAGGCAGATATATATTGCTCACCCTTTCAGTTTCTAAATCCCTGCTTATATACTGTGGTGAATAATTGAACCTATTATTCTGAGAAGTAAGAATGAAGCAACGAACACTTCACAATTCTTTTCCTCTGTCTTGATTCCTGTTTAAAGAATAAGCTTAAGTCCCCTATCACTGGGCTTTAAATTCATGTTTAAACATTTTTCTTATGTCTCTCCAGAGTACCACACACATTTAAGGTCACTTCATGCTTAGGGACTGCAATAAGAAAGGCTTTTCTGAAAGGCAGTACGTATTTTACAGAAAATGTATGTTTTAAAATGTGGCTTTATATCCCTAAACTTTTCAAAACACACCAGTAAGAGATGAAACTATATAATTCAAAGAAGGGGTACTTTGTTTTTTTGAGGCAGGAAGAATTGCCAAAATACACCACAGAAGGAAAACACTGCTATTACAAAGGCACTTGTGATGTTTCTAGTAGTTATAATGCCACCTGCAACAGGGAAAGCAAAAAACCTGAAATCTAACCCAGATTGTCAGGAAGAGAATTACTCATGCAGGATTTTGAAGTCACAGTTGTTGAAGGCTTTTTAGAAGAGTACACTTTTAGTCACAAAAACTTAGAAAGAATATCCATAATATACCCCTGCTTTTCCCTTTGTGTATATTTGCAAAACCAAGGGAAACAAGACTGCTTCCCTCTACTCCACTCCCGTGAGACCTCACTTGGAGTATTGTGTGCAGTTCTGGTGTCCTCAACATAAAAAGAACATGGATCTGTTAGAACAAGGCCAGAGGAGGGCCACAAAGATAATCAGGGGACTGGAGTACGAAGATAGGGTGAGAAAGTTGGGGCTGTTCAGCCTGGAGAAGAGAAGGCTGCGTGGAGACCTCATAGCAGCCTTCCA
>JAOEHX010044431.1:0-10773 GCA_025448015.1 Bolborhynchus lineola
CTTTACAAGCCCCCTTCATATACTGGAAGGCTGCTATGGGGTCTCATCGCAGCCTTCTCTTCTCCAGGCTGAACAGCCCCAACTTTCCCAGCCTGTCTTCCTACAGGAGGTGCTCCAGTCTCCTGATCATCCTCGTGGCCCTCCTCTGGACTTGTTCCAACAGTTCCATGTCTTTCTTGTCGCGAGGATCCTGTTCTTGTGTTAAATCCCAGAATTTGGAGGTGTGAATTTTTAAATAAAGAGCAGCAGAAGAGAGAATTCAGACACTTAGTGCGGTAGTGGGTTTGCATGAATATTGGCACGCTAAGCCAGACCCACAGCTACACAAATTATATAATTATATATATAATTGTAAATATAGAAAAATAGTAAAAGTCTTGCCTCTTGTTGCAACAGTAACTGGTATCTGCAATAATAAAGGAGTAAGGGAGATCCATCCTTCATCATAGGATGCAGCTGTGTAGAAAACATTACCTTAATGGTATTGTCATGTCCAGATTGCCAGCAATTGCTAGAAATAGGAGAAGTGTTCCCAGAAATGAGGCATCCAACTGTTGGGTCTTTGTCTATTTCTCATACTTAGTACCCAGTTTCAGAAACCTGTAGCCCAATTTACAAGAATTCGGAACACTTTGAGATGAAACAAAGCCAGTGGGTGCTGGATTCTGAAAGTCCTGTGTGCTTTAAACAGGGAAGAGAGTGGAGAAAATAAAGACACCCAGTCTGGAAGGTGTAGCGAACACTTGACATTAGTGTGCCTTGATTTTATCATAAGAAGAAGTTGCTACAGGAAGCAATTAAGCTAAGCTATTTATTGTTTGTGAAATGGCTAATTAATATGGTGATTAGCATCCTAGAGGGATCCTAGGAGGAAAATAATAATTTTGTATTCAGTGCACAGTTTGGATATTTTACAATAAATGAGAAATACAAAATAAAGATTTTTTTTAAAAATCTATCCGTTCAATGGGTATAGATAAATCTAAACACAAAATAGATAAAGGTCCTGTGAGAGCAGTATCATTTACCATTATGGAGGCACAAAACTAGTTTTCACGTACAACCTAAGATCTGGTCATTCGTTATTTCTGAGTTCTGGACTTCACAATTAAACCTCCTCTTTTCTTTTGTTGTTTGGGGTTTGTTTATTTTTTCAGGGGGGAGGGAGAGACTCAGTCTCATTTTCTTTTTTATGATACAGCATCTAGCAGTTGGAATGGGCTCTTACACAATAGCATATTATACCAGTGTATCTCGCCAGAAAAGTTCACTACAAGTTTTCATGTCTATGAGCTGCAGACAGATGTTTTTGACATCCAGATAAATATCGCTCTGAGAGGTTCTAGATTTTGATTACTAGTGAGATTAGAATTAAACCTGTATTTAAAAGAAGGCAACAGCCAGAAGCCTTGACTTGTTCTTGCAACAGGAATGCTGTATTTTAAGGAAAAGAAAGAAATGTAATCATTTTCAGGAGGGCTAACACTGATTTACAATGAAAAGAAAATCAAGTAGGCAATAAAGCTTTTTGGACTGATAAGATCATGTGGAGCTTGTACAAAAATAGCTCTTCATACTGCTGGTGTACTGCAGTGTCCGTGTGACCTTTCCAATGTGGTTTTGTTTTCTTTCTTCCCCTGGGGAAAGCTGCCTGTGCTCCCTCCTTCTCCTCAGGGATTATGTCAAATTGTAGCAAGTTTGCAAACATAACTCATATCATCACTGTGTATTTGACAGTGAAATTATGTGTTCTGAACAGACTTAGCTTGGATGACATCTGACTAAATCACCCACACTGTTCTTGTGAGTGAAACAGCCTCAGCAATTGATAAGTGCTCATATGAGACTAGTTTTAATAAAACCACCATAGGATGTTTGTTTTTCTAGGCTTGAACCTCTTCTGCATCAGAAGGAATTTGAATAATTTTGTCCTTCAGGTATTGAAGAGTGTCATATTTTGGAGCACCAACTGTTAGCATTACTAATGTCAGTTTTGCCTAACTAAAAGCCATACTATCTGGTTTTACTCTTCCTTCTTTCTTACCTTCAATCATTTCATGTCTGCGTCTTTGAAAATGTGTTGTACTACACTGGATTGTTTCCACAGCAACTTGAAAGTGTCTTTGTAACACATTGCCATAGCCAGTAAAATATTCCTTGCAGTGCAGCTGTATGTGAACAGCAGTTAAGATTCAAGGGCTCATGTACTCATGTCCCTATTGCATTTTAAATGACCTTGTGTGTCTTGAACAAAAACATTTAAGTTGTTTCATCTGCAAAACCTGGTCTTTTTAACTCAAGCATTACTGGCTTTGGATTTTAGCTCTAAGGGTTGGTCACTGCCCCACTGTCTTCACTAGGACATGGTTCCCCTACTGCCATATTTGAGACATGCAGTGAAACAGCCCCAAAGGGCCAGGGGTTCACTTTGTCACCTCTCTCTCTCTGCTCCTTTTTGTCCCTCTGTTAGGAGCTGTACTCTAAAGCTTCCCATGCTTTAGTGGAGTTGGTGACAAAGCTGTTTCTTCAGACCCTGCCTCTTGTGACTGGTCTCTCTGTAAGAGAATGTGAGCTTCTGAAAGAGGAATGGCAGGAGAATTTGGTCCCTCAGCTGGAGAAATGGGAGACCTACTGCCAGAGACGCTGGAAGCTTTTCCAAGAACAGCTACTGCAAGAAAAACAAGTAAGACCTGTGCTATGTTCTGAGACCCCAGGGCTAAAAACTGGGATACAGAAAAAAATACCGAGATATTTATCTGTGAGATAACATCTTCTGTATAAATACACAGCAGAAACAGCACAAAACTTCATCTGGTCTATTTGGAGAGGGTACATATAAGCACAGTTTAGAGGAAAGGAGGCTGTACAATAATAAATATATTGTAGTAATTTTTATGCAGTATTAATACTGCACTAATTGGAAATATGTCATAGATACTTTATGTGAAATTTAGTCCTTACTCTGAGAAGGTGAAGAAACACAAAGTTTTTCTGCTCTGTTTGTGCCCAACATTCATTGACACTGAAGGAGAAAAGCAACAAAGCAAATGCTATTCTATTCTATTCTAATAGTACATGCGTCAACAGCAAATTCTATTGTATGATAAACATGGAGGCAGGTGTCTTCAGCATTAGGCTGGAACTCAGGTATACCTTCAATTTATTCATGCAGTGCTGTCTCTATTAATACTACTTTGAAGACTAACACAGCTTAATCAAAGAGAGACCTTCTCCACATAAAGGTGTAACCCTTCCTAAATGTTAAGTGTCTTGACGCAATGTATAGAGTGATTGGACCTTCTTAAATAAAAGGTTGGCAGAGTTCTTTAACATAGGCAAAGTCATACTTTCCTCTGCCCTCATTCTTCGCAGTGCCTCAACAATCCAGTACATGGTTACTAAGGTACTTATTGTGTCCCTAAATATTGCAGACTGATGTAAGGTGTTTTCAGGAAACTATGGGCTTCCTACTAACTCTGGTAGAGTGGTTTGCTTACTGGGGGTTTTGGAAAACCTTTGAGAATATAAAAGCAAATTATTCATTGGTAATTCCTATCTGTTTCCCTTTCTTTTCTTCTCTATTTTTCTTAATCTGGGGTCAGGCAACATGCACATCCCTGAATATTTTATTTGCTTTATTGTAATTCACCTGTTATTTCAGATATTTTAAAAAGCAGTTCTGCTTGCCTCTTCTGTTTCTGTGTCACAGGGTTATCCAGCAAACTAAACTAAAAAATGTTTAGGTCCAACTGCTGATGCCACTGAATCTGCTCACATGCTTTCACTTAAAGGCAGGCATTTGTGTTTTCTAGGAGTGCTGAATGGCAGTTAATGTTTGAATACCTTCAGTAATTAAGGAAGCAATGTCTGACCTCAGCTTCTTTTTTTGCCCCTTTTTATCAAGGATTAGATTCAGTAGCTGACTTGATGAGCTTAAACCTCTAGGTTGCTCTTCATTTTCACATTCACTCAGGATTCACAAATTGCCTGACTTGTATGTAAATGACCTGAGTAGCTAGGTCTGGTATGTGAACTATAAGAACGTGTCTTAGCACATGGAGCCCAAAGCATTATGGTGGTATCTGCTGTCATTAAAAGCCACAGTCAAAGAAGGAGGAGGTTCTGGTGTGCAATTTACAATTGGTCTCAGAAGTCGGAGTGCATGTTAGGGCACTTCTGCTCTGGTCCTTCCACTGTCCCATTGAGCCTCAGCCATTGCTCAGAGAGGATGCAGTTTAATGGCTAGGACACTGTCCACAGAAGGGGAGATCTCAAGTCAGAACTTTTGTTCCAGAAATGCTCTTGATGCATTCCTCTTTTACTCTCATTGGGCACAGCACTGAGTGGGGAAACCACACCCCAGGATTTTTTTTGTTTCAAGGGATTAAAAGAATTGGTTTATCTCCAGCACTGTGTTGATCTTTGGGCAACGCTGTATGATGGATTCATTGTAGTGTGAATTCAGATGTTCCAGTCATGCCCAAGCATGTGTTATTTAAATTAGTAAGTTGACTTTCCATCACTTTCAGTGTGCTGTAGCATTCATAATATACAGCACATATCTTCCTAGCTGAAAAAAAGAATTAAAGGGTTTGTTGGCACTGTTAACAGTAATTACTGAGGTATAGAGCCATTCACTTACCACGGACAGAGCAATCACATTGGTCTCTGGGTCACCAGCCCTGCAGTTGGGCCTTATTCAATATAATTATTTCCTGCGCAGCAGGCAGAGCTGTCCTAAGGACATGATTCTGTGTGATAAATTCCTAGAAGAGGCAGGTGTTTCTCTTAGTGGGAAAATGTGTAATTACTCAAGACAATACTCTTTGCAGGTGATTAAGTAGCTTTTTTAACTTGACGCGTATGGCTTCTTGTAAGTGATTTGAACTAAACTGGAAAAAAAGCCTGCTACATCTCCAGGGAGAGCATGGAAGGAAACAGCTATTCCACCAAAGTTTGGCTGGCAGATTTTCCTGTATAAGAGTCTGAAATCATAAAAGTCATTATAATGCGTTCAAGAGCAAAATGTGTTTCTTGGCCTTTTCATGGTATAAACACACCAGCAGGAACATTTACAAAATCAGCTGACACAGAGCATTTGATTTCCACCTCAGGAACAGACATCAGACACTTGTGATATTTACGAGATCGCATAGATGTTACAGTGGTGAATGTGCAGATCCATATATCAGCATTTAAATTGACAGCCCTTTTAATTTATCAGGCATTTTCCAGCAGGAGATAGGTCTTTCATTTCCCTCTTAATGAATGTACTATACTAAGAATTACATAGTCACCTGCTTTACAGACTTGGGAAGTCTTAACACCAGGAAGCTTTTCACCAGAGTATTTATGTGTGCTTTTCAAAGTGGCTTTTTTTTTTTAGATAATCTTTCCTTTAGATAATCTTTTCCAGCATTTGTATATACCTGGAATATGATACCCTTTGGGGGTACAGAATCTGTTTCACAGCTGAGAAGAAAAAAAGTTTCATATTTGAATTTGCCTTATACTCTTAAGTATGCAAGTGAGGCAAATGGGGATAAAAGACTAATGAAAATAAGTTTTGAGCATTTTTCCACATAGTCCTTACCTCATGATTTCTGTAGACATCTCTTCTGCCTGGGCAGTGGTTACTGGGAGTAGACTGCTGCACTAGGCTGAGGTGCTTGCTTAGTATTCGGCGTGCATCACACCCCATCTACAGGCTGTTAGGCAGAAATTGCTTTCCTTCGATTTCCTGAATAATCTGTTAAAAATGTCAAAACAGAGCTGCAGAAGAAATAGTGATCTTACTTGGGGTTAGTTTGCTGTTGCATCTGAGGTCTAACTCAAAATACTTTATGGGTTTCATTACCTATAAAAAGTGTATTTCTCACCTTTATTGACAGAGAGTAGTAGTCCATGTAGTTCATAGTTCACTGCTCCAGAAGGTCTTGAAATGGACTTGTCAGGAAACAGAGCACTGAGAAGCTTAGAGAATAAAAACAGGGTGAGGAGACTTCTGTCCATTTCCACATCACTGCTTGACATCCAGAAATGTTACTAGCACCTGATTACGAGTTTTGACATGGTGTGCATTTTACCACTTTCTCTTTGGTTTATATTCATTTTTTCATAGGGATTGGAATGGCTGTTCAAGAAGCGAGATATTCCTTGAAGCTTTTCTTCCATTTTTCTTCTTACCATGCATTTGTTTCTGGTTTTACTGGTTCAGTGCAGGAAACAGAAAGCCAGAGCTCTGTTCCAGACACCAAGTCTTTACAACAGTCTGATTTTCTCCATTGCATACAACCTGTCTCTGAGCAAAGAAAGGCCATTTCCCCAAACTGGAAAGCTTGGAGAAGCATCTGGTGTCTTGACCCAGCGTTGGAAGATAGTACAGCACAAAGTCTGACCTTTCCACCTGGCTTGATGAAATAGTGGTCTTCGTTTTGCTGGTTTTCAGCCATACACCAGCAGCCTTAAATTAAGATTCCTAGATTTTTACTGTTGCTTTTGTGCCTGTATATATGAGAGTTCTAGTATTTCAGAGGTGGAAAATACCCAGTCCTCCCAGCCCATCCAAGTGAGCTACTGAATAAAGCAAAAAATATTCTTTTTTTTTTTTTTCCAGCTGATCCTTCCCTTCTTGATAATTTTCTAATGGCCTTGTTGAGACAAAACATTGGTTTCGTATTTGGTCCAAATCTCAATCTTCCTTATTTATCATCCCATCTTAAATGTGTAATAACTCACCTCCTTTCCTCTTTGCCCTCTTATCACTTATACTGCTGATGTACTTCTACTGTTCAGGTTAATAGCTGTGTGATGGGAAGATTTTCTGCTGTTTTCTCAGCTTTCCATTGGTCTCAGGGAGGTGAAGAGACCTTTTGTAAATTCTGCGTACAGCTTACTGTAGATGCACTCAGTGGAAAAGGTGACTCATTCTTTTCCTTTAAAAGAAACTACAGTTACCACCAGAGAACTAGGGTATTTCTTCATAAAAAAAAAAGGAGTAAACAACAACTACAGTCTCTGCCTTTGTTATCACTCTGAGTGCCTTTGTGGATAGGATATACTGAGAGCAGCAGAGATGCTAAATTTTGGGTTCTTGGCTGCAATATTATAACATTTACCATTCTAATTTTAATTGAGAAATCATCTGTTTTCTGTGTCTTGGTGATCTATATACCCTCACGCTGTTTGACAGTATGCAGACAGGCCCTTCAAGAGCAACTTCTCAGTGAATTACCAGGCCTCAAAAAAATATGGGAAACCACATTTGAGCCACAGCCAGTCTCATTGAAAACTAAGATACTTCTAGAAAGTAAAAGGTCATTTTCATCCCTTCTTGTAACTACTGGAAGAGACATTAAAATATACAATGTGACAGATCTACAAAGCATATGCAGTGAGGCATGAAACACTAGGGAGCTATATCGGCAGAGCTGCTAAAGGGAAATACTGATACAGTTAGTATTACTTCAAGCAAGTATTTGCCTCCTGTTATTATGATACCTGGAGACCTGATAACCCTTAATTTGACACTTGAAGCATGCAGTCAGAGAAGGCACTGTGCTCGGCTGTGCTCTGTGATTTTAAGGATCACCTCTCTCTCATCAGTTGAGGTCTGGCTACACAAGTGTATCTTGCAGCTCTTTCCAAGAGCAGCCTGATGGGCTCCCTGGCACAGTACAGATTTTAGGCTGCGTTTCTCATGCTCAGCAGTACTCTTTCCATCTGTCACCTGGTGTTGACTGCATACCCATCCTTCTCAGGCATCCTGCTGAGGAGCATGTGTGCTGGTAAGGTTTTCTTCATAGAGAGGGGTCAATTAGATGCATTGCTGTGTATACTACAGGGAAGGCGCTATCCAAGAAAGAAGTATGTTTTTACTTTAAAGCCAAAGATGATGTGGTTTCTGATGTTCTGCAGTTCCCATGGGAGTTCATTCTATGCTCACAGATAAAGACTCCCTCCTGCACAGTCACTGCTTCCCAAAGAAAAGCCTATCAAATCCAGTAGAAAGGCCCAGTACCACTCCTAATTTTTAACTCTAACAATTGTGCCATTATACATCTAATTCTTTGTTACACATACTGATTTAGTGAAACCTTGCTGTCTGCAATAGTATAAAATTTATTCCCTTGTGTTCTGAATGAGGCTAGAACATGAATTGAAGGTGTCAGGGAGTCTGAGTGTATACTTAATTTAGGGGGTTGCATACATCTGCAGGCAACCTGCATTTATCCAGCTGCCAGTGTAGCCTAAAATACACTCTTCATCTAACAGTAATAGAGTTTGTTCCTTAAGAAGCATTTCATTTTATGGTTTATTATTCTTTAAATTCTAGCAATACACTGAACAAAATTTTGGAGATACGTCCGTATCTCCAAAAGTTTACAGTCTAATAGCAAATTCATCAAAATATTTAAAGATTAAATTCCTTGATCTAAGTGTCACCCTGACGGAGCTTTAAACTTGCAGTCCATAAACCTAATAATGCAATGGCCATCTCTAACTGTTAGCACTGTGCACTCTACACAAAAGTGTGATGGCAGATGATACCTTTATTTTGTTCAGTGAAAATAAAAACTACATTCTCTACCATCTAGTAGGGAAAAAAAATCCACTGCAACCTGCTGATAAGGATGAGTTGATGCAATATTTTTTGCCATATGCTTCTTTTTCTCTTGTTCCTCGGTTGTTGCAACTGTAAAATCTGTAGGAGACACAACTCAGGGTTAATTCAAACTGGTGCAAAGCCTCCTTTTCTTTTCAGTAAGCTGTATTTAAGACTGTGATCATTGAGAAAACAGTATTCCTCAGTAGAAATATTTTCATTCAGCATGAGTTTGTTTCTTGAAAGAGAAGGGGGATTGTTTTTAGCAAAATAACATGGAATAAACCTCTGTCACTTAATGTAACTAGACTCAAATCATGAGTGTCTTATAGTTTTACTTTTTTCCCCTGCTTTTAGCTCTGGATGAAGGAATATGCTCTGTCCGCTGTGATGCAAAAGCATCTGTCTGAGAAACAAGAGAAGATTATTCAAGGTGTCACAAGCAGACTAGGATGCCTCAGTGATGAGTAAGCATGGTTTTTCAGTAAGCAATGGGGTAAAACTCCACTACTGCATGCACAGATAAAAACTTCTGTACATTACATTGTGGGAAGCAGTATTGAGGTATTGTGAGCATCCTCAGGCAGAGAGGCAATTACTGAGTATGAAAAACAAATTAAAAAAACAGATATAGATACAACTTTTGGTAAGTAGAAAAAATAGCATTCTGTGATTTGTAAAGTGAAGTGGTGTGCTTTCTCTGTATCTCCTCCTGGATGAGTGATTTGTCATCTTGAACCAGCCTCTCTTTGCACTCTGTATTTCACATTGGGGTTGGATATTCTTAAAGATAAAATGTTCAATCCAGTCCCGTTCAGCTCTGCCTTTACTTTCTGCTACTACATTATCACTGACCATCACTTTGCATGATAATAACTCCTCTCTTGCTGTCTGTATTCAGCAAGGAAACCGTTAGTTTTATCTCATCTTTGTACAGCTAAACATCTCTTTGATAGAAGTATTTCTCAAGAAAACACAATCCTATGTTATCTCCCTTGGTTTGATTAAGATCAAATATCTTCATTTACCATGGTCTTCACATTATCAAAGATCAAATCATTTAAAGACTTGTCTGTTTGGAATATTGGTGTTACTGCCATTGCATTCCTTTATTTTGGATCTACTTTTCAGTTAAACCTTACATTTTCACATTCTCTCACTTCTGTGTTTCCCAACATGTATCTAGAGAGCTCACAATGCCTTACAACTTACACATACATGCAAGTTAGATCAGGTACAGTGTCAACCCAAATGACATTGACACAGAGATTTCAGTCACCTGGTCTAGGATCAACCTCAGAACTTGCTCTACTGTTTAGAATTCACCACAAACTTACTTCAGCCATGTCTGCCCTGCCAGCTAATATTAGCCTTAGATGTCTCCTCAGAGTGCACCTGCTTGTTAATCCAAGATATGCTGAGCCTCATTTTCTTCCATAACTTTCCTGTAATTCTGATTACATTCTCTTTTCATCTTATGTCAATTATCTCACTAAAAAAACTTTTATTATGTAATTATAGATCATTATTTATCTATTTTCTTTCTTTTTTTAACTCAGTGTGACAGGGCTTGAAGTCTATTACAGCAATACCCATTCTTTACACCTGATCAGCTTTCCAAGGCATGCTTTGTATGAGAAGACCTTTTGCAGGGTGAATAGTAATCCCTGTGATATTTAACCAGTGACTTTGCTCAACACAGGTGTGCCAAATCACACACAGCATAGCTGATTGATTTTTAATGGCCCTTTTTACAGGTCTGTTAACTATATACTGCAAAAACACCGACTTCTGCTGTGTTCAGTACTCAGAAGGCTAACCCTCCGAAGAGTTGGAATGGCAGTCCTGGCCTGCATGAGACTGTCCAGAAAGAAGAGCTTGCTTCAGGAGCTAAGACAGCAACATATCCTTCAGAAGGGATCCTCCCCCTGCCAAGATGAGGACCAGTGGCAGTTACAGAAGGCTCTGGTAGGCACAAAGTCTGGGTGTTCTTTATCTGAGGTTCTCCTATGCTATGATGCCTGGCATATATATATATTTTTTTTTAATATACATATATATATAAAAATATATATTATATATAAAAGAATAAATATGTAAATATATATAAAATTAAATATATATATTTTATATATATAAAAGAAAATATTCTCTATCAAAAATTCACT
>JAOEHX010044431.1:15413-26513 GCA_025448015.1 Bolborhynchus lineola
AAGCTGAGGAATTGTGTTAGAGGAGACACCAAAAAGCCAAGCGTGTCCATCCTGGAACACTCTGAGATACTTCATTGTTTCTTAGCTGTCAATCATGACTCTCTCACAGGTTGTGAAACTGCTGAAGAGATTAATGAACTGCTGGATCTGACTTAAATACAGGCAGTTTCTCTTGGAATTATTTCTAGTTGCTCAGTTCTTTTAGGAGAGGAGAACAAAAGCAGGCTGTGCTTATTGATTTCTTTTGTAAACACTTTCCTTTCCCCAGGATAAAGTCTGTTGATGTTAGATGAAGTTAGCAAGTTAGCAAAACAACAGTAGCTTTAGAGGCTAAGTATCTGAGACACATGGAATCTTGGGTTGGTTTTTTTTCTAAAACTAGGGTTAGCAATTTTAAATACAGGAGATTCTTTAACCATAGAAAAGAGTTTTTGAAGAGGAACACGTGTACCCACTCAAGGGTGAGATCCAGAGATGGCAGGATTTGTGAGTCCCAGTAGTACCTAGATATGCTCCCTGGTTATATGATAGAACCAGTCTGTTCCGTACTGCACTGTTGTGAATCTTGAAGATTTTAATATTGGAAGCTGAAGTTCTGGGGCAAAACAAAATCCTTGCGGGCATTTTTGACAATCTGTATTTTAGCACTGGGAACTAGCAAGGCAGTCACTTCTCACAAAGTTCCTCTAAAGAACAATTTGGCCCCGACTACAGTGTCTAAAATCCCCTTGATTTGAGTTCCTTTAAGCAGGAATTAAAACTGAAACTTTGACCAGAGTGCTTCTCTGATCTGAGCTGAGATGGATGGCATTACACACCAGTGTTCTGCTTCATCATTCTTTTTTAAGATTGCTCTCAATTGCTCTCCAAGTTAGGTGGTGAGACCAGAATACCAGTCACTAGAATCAGTTAGCTTTCTGATGATTGCTTATTTAGATTATTTTTTCTCCTATAGTTTGTGTGCATATATTATTATTTCAGTATATTGGTGTTCCATGAACTACAAGGAAGAAAATAGCATGTATAAGAAGAACACATTCTCTTTTCAACTGAAGAAAAAGAAAATTCTGCTGCTGCAATGTAAGCCTACAGGCTTACAGGATGAGAGTACTTATGTTGGTAATAAAAGCCAGAGTGTTTTAGATTTGGGTGGCCAGAGAGAAAACCAGCTGAAATTCACAGATCAAACAAACTTCCACAGTGAAAAAATACTGCAAACCCACATGTACATACTGTAGCGTGGCTGAGATTTTCAGTATCAAACAGATAACTGCTTCAGCTTTGTTGGTGCTTTTTACATTAGGAGTGAGCACTACTATCTAATAAGGGATTTTGATGCTTTAGTACATCTAAGTCCTTCTTTAACCTAAGCCCAAATTTGTGATGTAGAGCTCCACTTCTTTTCTCATTTCAGCTCTGTATTGGCAGCTGAAGCACTTAATTTTCAATCTGTGATTCTTAACGGCCTGGAGCTCTGCTCCAGGGCAGAGCCAGGACACTAAATCCTGCCAACCAGCCAGATAACTTTCCATCCAAGCTCAACCAGGAGATACAACATCCATGTTTCTTCCTCTTTAGAAGGGGCTGATCTGTTAGGCGATCTCCAAGTAGGACTACCACACTGAGAGTGTGATCCTCCTCACAAAATACTCTCACAACTTATCTCTCTAAAACACAAGATGGAAAGAACAGTGTTGCCAATAGAGCCACTGTACTGTATCAATGACATAGTAGATGTGATAGCCTGGGATTGGAATGGATAGGAAATTTCTAATGTAGTTCATTCAATGATATATAATGGGAATAAGGAACATAATGGCAGGCTTCTCTCTGCCAGTGACTGTGCTTAATGTCAGGCTAGAAGTTTTTGCTTCTTTGACCATCTTTTGACCTAGTCAGTCTGAATTTGTGGTCTTTCTGGCACATTCACAGGGAAAAAGGTAGAGAATACCTCCCCTCCTCCAGCCAGCCCAACCCAGCCCAGAGCATGTTCAGTAACTGCTCCTTTGTGGCGCCTTTGGTAGCAAAGGTGCCTGGTCGGCCTCTCTGAGTGTTAGGAAAAGGCTGGATACTCCTTAAATGAATGTTATGTACCCTAATCTGTTATGTACCTATCTACGCCCCTCTTTCTGTGTTACATTTAAAAGCAGTGGTGGAAGGAAACTGGTCCTGTCTGACAGATGTGCTCCAAGCCTTGCTGCCAGGCAGAACTTCAAGAGCAAGACTCCAGAACCTGATCAGCAGATAAGCACCAAGTTACTTGCAAAGGATGAGCATATGACAAAGTACCCCAAATGCTTTACGATCAAATAAGGGGCCATCTAGTGAAGTTAGGCATTCCCAGGACTAAGTGACCTCCAAGTGGAGGTTTTGTCTATATTGCATTTTTTCATTTAGGCATTACAGTTCTTGCTTAAGGTATCAAGGTCTTTTCATAAAATTTCTGCTGTGAATTCCATGTTAATAAGTTAACCTATTAGGAGAAGTAGATAAGAATAGAAATTCAGTGACAGCTAAATGATGCACAAACTCTTTGTACAATAGATCACAGTGGCAGGGCAAGAGTGTGTAGGAAATACTCCATATCCCTAAGGAGCAGTAACTTTGAAAGACTGCCTAGGACAGGGATTAGTTTGTGCTGATGCAAAAAGTAAGGTTGCTACAACTCAGAGTTTGTAATTTTGAGAAGAAGATTTTATAAAAATATTATTTCAGTAGAAAGAAGTGAAAGGAACAGACTTAAGAAGAAACAAGAAAGTGAACTGGCATTGAAAGAAAAACAGACCAAAGGCCTCTTGAGTGTATCATCCGCAGTCCATCAAAGGTAAGAGCAGGCAGCAGCACTGCTGACTATTTAAATATGAGTGTTTGCAGATATACATAAATGTCTAGCTGAATAAATGTCTTGGGTTTGCATTTTGTATTTGTCTTTGATGGAAAACAAGTATCTGTTGCCAAATTACGTCTGCTCTTTGATCTTGAGAATTACTTTCTTATTAAATAAACTTTTTGATGCTCATTAATTACAGACTGAAGAACTATACATAGTTTGAAAAGAGAGAATGAAAACCAGTGCCAAAACATATGCCAAGTTTTAAAAGAAATGTAACATAAATGGAAGATGGGAACTGATGCTGTCTAATTCATTGCGATCCATCCTTTCTGCTTTGAACATCAAAAGTGTTTGTTAGTTTGCTGTTGAATAAACATACACCATAATGAAGAGAAAATGAAATGTTTGAAGCATAAATAATACTTCAAATGGCAGTAAGATTTCAGTGAATGCCTTGGACAATCAAGATTACTTGCACTAAATGTAGAGAAGAATTCCTCAACTGTTAATTAAATAAAAATCATATTTCATTCATTACTGATTTTATGAAACATAGAATCCAGACAAAAAGCAGTGCAATTTCAAAGGAATAAGTTGTCATAAAAAGCTGCATGACATGGCGTGCACATGATCTATTTTTGTAATAATTTTATTTATTTACTCTTGGTTTCTTATCCAAAGCAAAACACCGACTGCAGTTTTGACATTGTAAAGAGGTTAATTCTGTTTTTAGACATTCTGTTAATTCTAAATTGAAGTAAATCATTGCCCACTTTCTGGTTTTCATTGTTTGTATTGGTATAGAGATGGATTCATGTAATAAAGGGCTTTATAAAAGACCTGTTAGTTATCCATTATAAAATTTATCATTTACTCTGATACAGAAATTCACTTTCAGCTACTGTCTCAGGTTTTTTCTGCCATAATCTATTCTGGTGTCTTAAAACAAAATACAATCAAATTTGCCTTCATGCAAGCAGAAGTATGGTATTGAAGAATGTAACTATTCAGTATATAAGCTGGCCTCATAACCATAAGTAATAGCAAACCCATCTTCCTGTTGTCATTATGATTTCTTTTACAGTCAAATCCCAGTCTTGTTTAAATTAATGGCGAAATTTCCATTAATTTGTCTAACTTCTGTTAAACTCAACATTGTTTTATTTCCTTTTGCTCTTGGTGCAGGGTTATGAGTGTGAGTTCAAATTTTGCAAGCTAACCTTCTCTAAGCATTGGTCAGTACAATAGCAACTGCTGTATGCATACATGTCAGAAACAATTTGTATTATCTCCTTCCCTGAGGAATGTGATGGGTGATTGACAGCATTGCTTCAAGGTAGATCAGGCAAGAGAACGGAAGAAATACAGATTCAGCTAAGTTGCAGCCATTCAGGTTCTACTGTTACTAATCTTTAACCAGCAAAATAAAACAAGCAAAGAATATAGTTGTTAATATTTTCAATTGCCAAATTTTGAATTATCACATATCTGGCTCATTCACAATCTGGTGCTGAAAAGCCCCAGATGAAATGCCTAATTCTTAATCCCTTATCCTCACACCTGATCTTCTAACAGCTTGTCTCTTTGGCAAGTGAACAGTAAACCTGGCTTTAGAAACATACAATGGTTTTGAAAGCAGACTTTAAAACCATTAGAGGTGAACTTCGGCTCCCAAAGTCCAGGAATGGACAGCCCAAATTCCTGCTGCGATTCCTACCTCCAAAAGGAGCTTTCATCTTATGGAGAGACAGGTCATTAAAGTAAGTAAATCTGTCCAAAAATCTAGTGCAGAACTTCTTGTCCAGGCAATACTGTTAAAAGAGCCTTTCTCTCTACAAAATATTCTAAATACACTGCCAGGACTGTATTGCTCGCTTGAACTGAACATCAATGCTTTTAAATTTCTCTTGACCAGGATGGTGCTACAGCAAAAGAAGGTTTTGGCTCAGTTTGAACTGCAGCAGCAAATTCGTCTGGAGTCTCTGAAACAGAAGCTGCTGGGACTACATCACCTAGAAACGGAGTTGGAGGATCAGCTAAAGGTAAATCAGGATAAAATGACTTACGGATCTGAAGCAGTCCATGGCAAAACATTAGAGGGGTTGTAAGGGTCTCTTTGCTGTCCTATTTGAAATCAGAGCTAAGATTCACCACTGTCTTTTAGGAAATGCTTCCCTGATGGTAGCCATATTGTTTCCTATGTTTCTGCAATGGCGTGCCTTTTTTTGACATGCCACATGTAGAATAACATAACCCAGAATCAAGCTGTGTTGTGTTAACTGACTTCTGGTTTATCTTTGTGTGCAGGAAGCAGAGCAGGACTTTGTGAGGGAGCTGGCTGTGCTGACCCGAGTTCCAGTGGCTGTGAAGAAGAAGCCTTACAAAAGGAGCAAGCCAGTAGGTTGGTACAATCCTGAATTGTTTAAAAAAAACCCCACATCATTCCACATAGTAGTGTGTATTTTGCAATAAAACACAATGGAGTTTCAGGAAAGATCTTTTGTCAGTGCCATTTCCCTAATCCAGGTGTGGAAAAGTAAGGCAGCCTTCCAGGGTCACCCAGCTTGCTAGTAGTACAGCCAGAAATAAGCGTCACCATTCTTCACTCCTCTAACCAGTTGATCATATTATGTCCACTGAGATAAGGTTTTACCTTACTCAACTCAAAGTTACTTCTTATGTCTGTGTAATGTTCTTTATAAACACCTCTGTTCACCTCAACAACTTAAGTCTTTTGTTGGACAGCAGAGCTTAATCACCCAGTGTTCATTCTTCTGGTAGAATGGAAGAATTGCCATCCCACACACATGCTCAAAAGTAAAATTTTATTGAATCAGGAAACTTCAAGTATTTATATGAGTTTACTGCAGGTTTAAGAATTTAGACTAATTCATTGTTCAAGAGATGCTTAGGGACAAATTGTCAGCATAGCAGTTGTGTTTCCTGGTCCACGTTTGGGGTGAAGCACACAAATTCTCATCCATTGAGCCATGCAGTCCTTCTGTCATTATCGGAATGAAACATTTGGCATTACATTTGAAAGATGCTTAAAGATGAGATGGGTCCTGGCAAGGGAATAGCAGCTCTCTCCCCAGTTGGTTGTTCCTCAGGTGTGCAGAGCTGTTTGCCCTGGTAGGCACCATGTCCCCAGAGACACGGGGAAACTTAGCTCAGGGCTCTAAAAATGGTGACTTTTTAATATCAGGTCGTTCTGATTCAAATAAAATAAAATAATGAATTGGCATTTTTCTGTTTGCTGGTAGTATAAAGCCATTTGCAGTTACTAAGAGAATATATGATAGGGCTTTCAACTGTTGCACCTCATGGAAATTCAGTGTTCAGCAAGTATGAAAGTTCAAGGTCTGACTTGTGAGAACTAACCAACGGTAAAAATCCAATATGCTAGACCAGTGTGAGGCAAAATGATAACGTCTGTATGAAGTGTTAGCATATATATTTTTTTGCTTTAGGTTTATCAAAACCAAACAAGCTCTACTATATAATTCTTGTTTGTTTGTTTGTTTAAATCCATGTGCATTTGGCAATTCAGGGGAAAAAACAAAAAGAAAGACCTTTCAGTCACCAAAATCAGCAGAAAAAGATGATTCTCATGAAAATATCCAAGAGCCCCCTGGACTGACTTCTGGCTTATGCAGGTACAGTAGAGGCTAAAAATATGGTATGTGAAAAAATATGGTATGTGAAAAAGTACAAAATCTGCTTCATAAGCAGGTATGTCCATCAGTGAAACCCAAAATATAATGCCTGCACTAGCTGAGCTGCTTCTTTAATGGTTACTTCTCAAATATACTTGACTTTTGTTCCCCAGTATTCTTTTCTACATTTAGGAAAACCGTCTGAGTTTGCTTGTTTGTGCTGCTGTATATTCTATAAATAACTTCGATTTTAGGTAGAGAAATGGGAAATAATGTTTCCAAATTTCCTTTAATTAGGTTTTTTAAAACCCGAGTCACAGACAGCATAAATCAGCAGAGACAAGTGAATCCAGTGGAACTAGGCTGACATGTAGCAACCAAAATATGGTCTGTGGTATTTAGGCTTTCAACTTCCACCTTTATTTCAGAAACAAAGGCAAGCGCCAGTCTTTGGCTGATGAGGGTAGCAGCTCTAACAATGATTTTCTTGATAGATGTTTCAGTTGGTTTATGCTGGGGTGCTAACTAGAGGAGAAGAAATGGCTACAAACCTGAAAGATGCCAGCTGATTATTACGGGCAGATCAAGCCAGCCAGCTGGTTGCTGGGGCTTGATATATTGAGCAGAGAAAATCCTGTTGACAGGCAAAGCAAACAGTTGGTTCTCAGGAGCCACAGGCCTTTGGGGAAAAGTATTTATCCCCTGAGTGACCTCAGCCTGCAACTGACTTCAGGAGATGGCTCCTTTCCCTGACGGCATCAACCCTTTTCACACACTCCTTTCCCACAGCCAAAAAGGGATGCGTGTGTAGGGAACAGGGACCCAACAAAGGAACATTTATCTTTATGCATCTTTGTTTTGGCTGCCTCAGTAGAGGCAGCTGAAAACAATGAGTGCAGAACTTATGTAAGAAACACCTTGCTTCTCTTATCAGAATTAATTTGAGAGAGAATTACAGCATTTTAAAAACTGTCTACAGTTTTATTTTTCTTCTGTATTTCTTTCAGAGAGAGGTTACAGAGTCCACATGAAAGTGAGTCTGAACCAAGGAAAAACTCTCAAGATGCTAAAAAAGAGAAGCAACAGGTAGTAAAAGCATTTATATAAGCTGCCTGAACATAGAGTACCAAAGCATTCTTCCGGGGAATCTCAGCAGCTATAAATACTTACTGAGATGCTTTACTGAGAAACAATGAAGAACATCAATAATAACCGAGAAATCTTCTTTAGCTACAGACCAAGAATCAATCCTGACTTCCTTTAGATGTTAATAAAACATTCCCACTTGGTTTTGTTAAGGGGGAACAAGGAAGTCTTTAATACAAGTTCTTCCAGATAGCTTGGGGAATGTAGAGGAGAGATAGTTTTAGATTAGGAACATGACCAAAGAAAGTACACTTGTATGAGACCATATCCACACTAGGCTGGTTGCTCAGTTGGTGTATCTCAGTAAGGTTTCATTACAGTTGTGAAGTACCACTTGCTTCTGAGCCCTAAATGTGGTAGATTGGGTCTTAATACTTTGTGATTGCTGCTTTCAATTAACAAAAGTAGATAGAAATGCAAAGAGTATGTAAACAGACTTCAGATGGTATCGGTATGTCCGAAGGTTACATTTGTTTCCTCTTTAGTCATGTTGTAGTGCTTCCAAGGCTATGTATGCTTTTTAAAATTTGTACAGAGATCTTTATAAATGTATTTTTCTGTGTTTGTCTCAGATTTCAAATTATTATTTTTAGGAAAAATGGGACAAAACCAGTTTGCTGGTCTGTTTTTTATACTTCTAGTCTTCTTTAAGTGTATGCTTTTGTTTCCAACATACTTTTGTTATGCTCATTACATTTCCTGTGGGAATTGTTCTTGTTATGCAAAGCAGCAAGTTCTTACTGGCTGTACAGAGCACCTGTATTGTGCAATAAATTGCTCATTTCAGCAGTCTTACAGCTTTCATCAATTGAAAATTTCCTGCCTTTTTAAGATGAACATATGTTATGCTAACAAAAAGGCTGTCCTTTGGTATATGATGGAAAATACTACAGAAACACTACATCAGCTCTGCAGTGTATCTCAGACTGAAGTGCCACCACATGAATTAGTTTACCAGGTGTGTTACACACAGTTGGTTTAAATGGTTAATTTTCACCTCAATCATTTAAATAAAAAATAAATTTGTTTTCTAAATTGTACCTCTTCAAGCATTTGATTCTGGTATTTCTGGACTTGGGCTCTATGGTCTCTCTGCCTTCCCGATCTGGACATTTAAGTTGCTGCTTGTTGTGCCTTTTTTAAAACAGATGCAGGCTATTTATCTTTGAACATTTTAATTCTGCAGGGTGCTCTATACAGATGGCAAACTTTGAATGCTAGAGTTGATGATTTAAACCACACAGTGCAGCCGCAGCTCCACAGTAGAATGGAGCATAATCATGCAAACAGGGTCTCTAATCACACGGGCATCTCTAATTACCCGACCCGAGTCTTCAATCACCCAAGCAGGGTCTCTAATTACAGAAGCTGGGTCTCTAATCACACGGGGTCTTCCCGGATGTACTGTGATGCCTTCGGCTAAGCAGGCCTGAAATGGCTTTTTCTAGCCGTTAGGAAACGTGGAAAGGATTCGTGTTATCCCAAAAGTAGGGCAGCAGTGCCCTCTCCCGGGCAGCTGGCGGGGTTTTCATCCCCTTGCTGGTGGAGATGACAGGCAGGGAACACCGGGAGGGGGCCAGGGAGGGTGCGAGTGCCCCTGGCTGTGGGTGTGGGCATCTGTCTGCCCAGCTCTGCAGCCGCTCCAGCTGCCCAACATCCCTGGGCTTCTGCAGGCAGGCACGTCTTCACTTCTCCCACAGTCTCATTAGCTTCGTGGCGAAACACCCGCTGCTTTTGTCCATGGGTTCCTCCATGCATTCACTGTCCTCTTTAAAGTCATGTGCAGATTTTGTGCGCGGCACTTATCATCACTCCCCATCAGTGAAGCAGATAGATGCTGACCAAGGCAGAGTTTCATTAGAACGAATAAAAAGTATAGCAAATGCCAAGCTCAGCTCACAACAGTTGCTCTTCATTTAAGCACTGTTCAGCTTTTATGTTATAGAAACACAAATTCATTTAGGCTGGAAAAGACCTTTGTGATTGAGTCCAGCTGTAAATCTAACACTGCCGTAAACCATGCCCCTAAGTGCCATATCTACATGTCTTTTTAATTCCTCCAGGGAGTGTGACTACTATTTCCCTGGGCAGCCTGTTCAAAAGCTTGACAGCTCTTTTGGTGGAGTTTTTCTTAATGTCCATCCTGAACATATCTTGTCTTTCTGTTGTTACATGTTATGTTACTCAACTTTAACCATAGGAAGAATCAGTTTCTGTATCCTGATGCTGATGTCCCTCCCATCTCCTGATAGTCATTCCAAAGTGGGTTTTTTACCTCAGGGTCCTCAGTTTACTTTAGATCCATGTGAATGCTTATTTCTGAACCGACACAGAACAAAACAGAGACCAAGATTTCTTCCTGCTGCTGTGAAATACTTCATCACCAGCCAAACAAACACGCACAGCTTATTGTAATAGTCACGAGTTTCAGCACAGGCATTCCATGAGGAATTAAAAGTTCTTTCCCATGAAATGGATGGATCTCTGGAACAGGTAATTCAGAGAGTGCAGAACATCCATCCTTGAGAGTGCACAACATCCTGATAGACCTAAGTTTGAGGTTACCCCTGCTTTGAGCAGAAGCCTGCACTCCAGATGATACCTCTTCCAAGCTAAATCTTGCCATGATTCTAAAAATCTTTCCCACTAATGTGTTACCAGAGTGTTTTGTGCTTCCTCCTTTTATCTTCCCTGTATTTTAAGAGGTGATAGAAATTGCTGCAAGCGAGGGATTGTGCTTGGAGGGTTCCTGCTCAGCAGTTTTGCCAGCTGAGAACAGTTTGCAACATAGTAGATATCAAATGGGGTGGAAATGGGATATCTAGGTGCCTGTCATAGCTCAAAACGCTTTATAATGCAAATCTTATGCTTATTCTGGAGTCTAACAAGGAGCTTTGGTCATGCTTTACAGGTATATATCAAAAATGCTGCAGAAATTCAGGGGAAAAATTACAGGTCTTTTTTCTCCTTTTTTTAACATCAAGGGTAACAGTTACTACAACAGTTTATGATTGTGCTCTATCATCTCATTCACAGCTGTATGACAAGGGTGTATCTCAAATTCTAGGCATGGGGTTAGAGTTGTTCAATGTATTGTAATCATACAAGAACCAAACCAGCTTTGCTATAGAAAATATGGAAATCCTCTGTGCGTAGGTCCTGTGCAACATTCCTGTGCAATGTGGGGAGTTTCATTCCTGATGTAACCAAGCACTCCCAAGTCACACCTAAGGGTCCTGGGCGCCTTCAATCTCTCCATCATGGCACCTACAAGTCTTCTGTTCAACATAGAATCATAGGTTAGGGTTGGAAAGGACCTTCAGATCATCCAGCTCCAGCCCCCCTGCCATGGGCAGGGACACCTCACACTAAACCATAACACCCAAGACTCTGTCCAACCCGGCCTTGAACACCGCCAGGGATGGAGCATTCACAACTTCCCTGGGCAACCCATTCCAGTGCCTC
>JAOEHX010044432.1:0-10275 GCA_025448015.1 Bolborhynchus lineola
TCCCTGCTTACAATGGGAAGTGAGAAAAGGGATAATCAATCATTTCAAGCCAGCCCTAGAACACTCCTTCCCTTGATCATAGCCTGAGTGGAACAGTACCACTGTTATTAGAGTATTGAAAAAGTTCTAGTAATTACCGACTTGGGTTATGACCATGATGGAGATTTACTATTGACTAAAGCAAATAATCTTGTGATGCTAGCTGCCCAAAGTGGGGCCCTTTGAGCTCTCCTGGACCACAGTGGGGAGCAAACAGCATTTCCGTTTGAGTAGGACATCTCTCAGTGGTCACAAACTCTCAAGTCTGTGATAATTAGAGGACCATCACTGAAACATGGAGCCTGGGCTGAAGTCCCCCACTTGTCCAGACTCAACCCTCATCTGCTGAGAAATCCCAAGCATGAGACGTACTTCACTGACTTGGGGGAATTTTTAACTAGTATGTCTTTATATGTCTTTAATATGTCTTTATATGTCTTTAATATGTCTTTATATGTCTTTAATATGTCTTTATTTATGCGTATGTGTGTATAGACAGGTATAGCAATGTAGAAAATTCTACTGACTCACCTAAGATCCACCTTAAAACTGCAAACTGCTGCTAAATGACACTTGTAATTCTTTAGATGTAAACCATTAAGCAAGTCTGAGACTAAGACTAGATCCAGGTGCACCTAGGCTCTGGCAGGAACTTAGAAAGCAAGGGGTCTAGTCCTTGTCATAAATAGGGATAGTCAGCAGGATGGCAAGCAGTATCTCTGATTGCTTTCAAAAACATAGAATCAGTTCAAGTCCCAGCTTCTCAGAAAAACAGGCGTGCAATAATTGGCATGATAGAGGAACTGTGGAAGAACAGCTAAGCTGGCATGGGGCCCTTTAAAGGATGATAAAGGAAAAGGTATGATTTACAAAATACTGGGCACCTGCTAGAAGCATCTTGTCAAGATAGGAAAAAAATATAGTAGAGAAAAACAAGACCTGAGAAAGGAAATAGAAGGCAGAAAGGCAGCCAAATTATTACTGTCCCTTAAAACTGAGCAGTTGCAGAAGCAAGTTACAAGAAGAAAAGGATAAAAAAAAAAAAAATGCTGGAAGGTTGAACTGATGTTCATGTGGGCTCCCAATCACCCTGAAACTGTACAGTAAATTAATTGTATCTGCTAAAGAATTGGATGGAAATATATGGAGCGACCCTGACGACAGCAAACTAACACAAAATGATACTTTATCCCCTTTGAACACACCAGCTAAACTAGCAATGCCACTATAGTCCTACTTGAAATACACTGGGTTTGTTCAAGGCTTTTTTCAAGTGATTTTAAGATCCAGAAACACATATTAAAAAATGACAATGTACTTTTTTTTGGAGCTCTTCTGTCAGTAAGGTCCTTTAAAACCTTATGTATTCTGGAGGGCACCTTTGGAGATTCAGTTATGCAGGCAAGTTCCCTGACAGAGTAATCCAAGGTGACTGTGGAAACTTGGCATTTGCCTCAATCCCCCAATATTTTCCAGATACTGCATTGATCGGTTTTACAGTCTCTTATAACAGAAGCTTAAGTTAGGCTTTTCACAGACTCAGAAATGCTTACGATGAAGATCTCCCTTCACTTTTCAAGAGCATCCTATCCAGTTGAGTTGATAAAGATGGGATTAACCTATCATGGAGGTCATTTTTCTAAAACACTGGTATTTTCATCTAGCAGTTATCACTGGCAAGAAGCAGGTTTGACCTTTAAGACAGGAATATGTAAGATGCTGTCAAAATGGATCAGAAACTCAAATAAAGCAGATGGGATACTGCATTACTGAGAGCGTAGAGTGAGGTCAGTGATCTTTATTGCCCGTCAGAAGACCTCTTTCTCCTAAAACATCAGTGGCAAATGCAGAAAAGGTCTGCTTTAATTAAATAAACTTTGGTGAATTTTAACATTCTTGCAAGGAAAGGGCTGACAAGAAAACAATGACAGGTACAGACAAGACATTCTCTCACCTGCCAGAGTGGCCTGACTTTCTGCAGTATTGCCACTTTAACCTTGGCAAAATTCAGCTTTCAGACTGCAGATTGTTCTGGACCGTCTTTAGTGAGGTTATAAAGTAAGGGAAATGAACTTTAATTCCCAGATCTTCTCTCTATCTATTTCTCTCATAAACTAGGTCTAAAATAAATTGATTTACTTTATTTCTTTCTTGTAGAATTCATGAAGACATGGAGCCAGTCTCCTTTTTTGGTAGATTACAGGTATGTATTCACAGAATGGCTGAGGTTTGAAGGCCACTCTGGAGGTTATCTTGTCCATCCTCCCACAGCAGGCTGCCCAGGTCCTTTTCTAGAGGGCTTCTGGACATCTCCAAGAATGGAGACTCCATCACCTCTGGGCAACCTCTGCCAGTGTTCAATTGCCCTCACAGGAAACAGTTTTTCCTGTTGTTTGGACAGAACTGCCCCTGCTCCAGTTTGTAGCTGCTGTTTGATACATAATCTTTTTCTGAATTTATATGTTGTAGTAAACACAGAAGACAGATCAGTATGGAATGCTTAAGGCTAAAGGGACAAATAAAATTATGCTAATAGAATGTAGATGAGATCAGCACATAAAATATTGCAGCAAATAAATGGTTCTCAGATCATAATTATAATAGTTTTGCGTACCACAGCAACATTATGAAATTCTCTCTTGCAGCTTCTTCCATTCCTTTTCTGCAACCCATCAAATCTTACTATTAAATCTTATCTTAATAACCAGAGCATGTGACTACATAACATTATTGAAGTATTTATTACTAATTCTAAGTATCTTGGTATTTAGTATTTTAATTTTTACAAAGGAATATCAAATCTTGATATTTAGTATTTTAGTTTTTACAAAGGAATCCTGGAGCTAGAAATAATGATAACATCACCATTAAAAAGTATAACCCATTCTGTAGGGAGCAAGAGTGGAGATTAATATTCAAAACCAGAATTTAAGGTAACATCATACTTGGGAAGGTCTGGAGAAATGCAGCAGCAGGTGACATAGAGCCATGTTTTTATCCTTGTCACTGCTCTCAGGCAAAGGGCTGCACAGGAGAAAATCTGACTTCCTGGGGTATTTTTAAGCAGGCTTGGTAGGTGTATATGTCATGAAATGTGACAGAAGGCCCAAACATTGTATTGGGTTTCTTGCTTCTTGTATGAGCATGTTGTTCTGAGATCCCATATCCTTGTCCTTTAGGTGTTACAGAAGGAAACATTGAAAAATAGAAAATTAAAACCCAGAAAAAGAACCATACTTATTCTTGAATGGGTTCCTCAAGCTCCAAGAGTTGCAAAAGAAAACAACTAGAGCCTCTCAGGACTGTAAGTTTGCCCAAACAAGAACATAGAGTCAATTGTCAAGACTAAATATGCAACCCAGTGTCCTCAGATGACAAGACACCACACGTGTCCTGGTGTCAAGACTCCACATGTGTTCCAGTGTCTTTAGGTGACAGACTTCCAAGCATGCCCCAGTGTCTCTTAGGTGTCTGGACTCCACATGTGCCCCAGTGGCAAGATTCCACATGTCCCAGGGGCAAGACTTCACATGTGTCCCAGTGTCATTAGGTGACAAGACTCCACAAGTGTCTCAGTATCTTTTAGGTGAAAAGACTCCACACCTATCCTAGTGTCTCTTAGGTGACAAGTAGTTAATGGGATACAATTTAAATGTCTTTACCTTCACAGTGCAACACAATGAGGATGCAGAGAAATCCTGTGTGTCATTCCACATTTCCTTTGTACTGTTCAGTAAGGAAATGAATTGTTGTCAGTAACTGAACTGAAAGAGTAAGATGCACGTTGATAAGATAAAATGACGACTCAGATCTCCACATAGTATCTAATCAATTTTATGGGATTTCTTTAGTGGCCAATGTCCATAATGGTCTTTGTTTATGAACTTTTGCTATGTCAGAACATAGCTTTTACTACAGATAATTGCTCAGAAAACCTTGTTATACTTTGCATAAGATTATATTTATTTCTCCATTATGAAATGCAAAGTTTGGATTATATGGGGGTTTTAAAATAACATCTGCAGGACTTCCAGTGCTCCTGCTAGACAGATTCTCAACTAGTACCTTCTTGCTACAACCCTTTAATTACAACAGAATCATAGAATCAACAAGGTTGGAAAAGACCTTTAAGATCATCAAGTCCAACCTTTATCCCAGGAATGCCAAGTCCAGCAATATGGACCTCATCTTGTCTAAACAATTGATAGCCCATTCAGTAAAACCATGTGCACCTTACAGCTACAATTGTTAGCTTGCCCAAACATGCTCCCCATCAGCTTCTGTTTTACCTTTTTTTTGGTGACTAAGGTGAGTTTCTTGATATATCAAGACCTTACTGTCATATCTATGGGAATACTGTTTCTCGCCTGAGAGGACATTTTTCAACTTATTTCTTCCATGCGCAGTAATCCTAATTTCAGTTCTTAGTTTTCCAGTATGACAATTAGACTCTAACAGTCCACAATAATGGACAAAATTATTAGTTACTTGAGGATGAAGATTTGTGCAATTGGTGCAATTGAATTAGATCTACTTGATATATGTGTATGTATGAGCTGTTTCACATGTGTAACTTCCAATTTCACATACACAATGACACCTTATTTAGGAAAAATAAAAACTCTTATTTCTATCATTTCACTTTCTGTGGGATTTGCTAGCTTTTTAAATGATAAGTAAATATAATGTAAGTACACTTATATAAAGTATAAGTAAGTTTAAGAGAAAGAAGCCTCCATCATTAAAATGTGGCCAAAGGGACAAATTACAAGCAATTACAAGAGAAAAAAAAAAAAAAGTATCTATAATCTAAATAAATCCAAATACAGTAATTAACAGGAAAGGAAAGCTGGCAACAAATTATCATCAGGTGGTCAAATTGTTTAATGGTTTTTGTATCAGAAACTCAGTAGCCGGTTGTTAATACAGTGAAAAAGAGGAGAGATCTCAAATTAAAAATGAACAGATCAAGGAGAACTTAGTTCTGATTATTTCTCTTTAGCAGGTTGTTGGAAAGCATTGGCTGTTATGCCTGCTGAACCTTGAAAAAAAACCCCGCTGCTGACAGAGGAAAGCAAAGATGCATATTTCATTCTCATGAATTTGTGTGTCTGTGGTTTAACAGCCAGATTTTAAGTCAAAGGGTTAAGTTTTGATATACTTCCTAGAGTTGCTGAGTATTACAGTTATATGCACCTGTGAAATTGACTGCAAGTTATCAAGGAAAGGTTCTTTCCCTTGTGCCCCTCTGGTGTGAGTTTGAGATCTGGCCACTGGTGTATAGCTATCATGAGAGGCCATGTGAAACTTGACAGCCTGTGCAGATTTTTTTATTTCAAGACCATTATTTCAAGATGCATATTTGACCTTTTTTTTTTTTTTTTGTCTCCCAGAAATGACTTAAGAACAGCAGCAGGCTCTTTTTAGAGTGTTATTCAGCTTTGTGTAGGATTGGAGAGATGTTGTGACAAGCCTCAAGCTTATGGTGTTTTTTTGGTGTTGATAGAAACTGAGCCTACTGCAGCTGGGATCATCATGGGCTGCATCCAAAAACACATGGCCAGCAGGTCAAGGAGGGTGATTCTCCCCCTATGCTCAGCTCTGGTGATACCCCACCTGGAGTGTTGAGGACCTCATCTGGAGTCCTCAGTACAGGAAAGATATGGATCTGTTGGAGAGGGTCCAGAGGAGGTCACAAAATGATCAGAGTTGGAGCACCTCTACCCTGAGGAAAGGTTGAATTGAGTTGACGTTCAGCCTGTGAAGGACTCTGGGGAGACATTATTGCAGCCTTTAGGTACTTAAAAGGGGATGTCAAGAAAAAATGGGGAGAGACTTTTTAGTAGGGCCTGATGCAATAGAATGAGGAGTTATGGTTTTAAACTAAAAGAGGGGAGATTCAGGTTAGATAAGAGGAAGAATTTTTTACTGTGAGGGTGGGAAAATACTGGAACAGGTTGCCCAGAGAGGTGGTGGATGCATCATCCTTGGAGACACTCAAGTCCAGGCTGGATGTGCTTCTGGGCAACCTGATCTAGTTGAAAATGTCCCTGCTCATTGCAGGGGATTGGACTAGATGATCCTTGAAGGTCATTTCCAATTCAAACTATTCCATGAGTCTATGAGTTTTGAGCTGTGGCCAGTTGCCTTTCTGAAAACTGAATGAAGTATGACATGTCTGAAAAGAGCAAATGGGGAAAAGATGCATTCAGGTACTATGCATAAATAACATAAGCTCCAAGACTGTATGTCAGATGATCCTGTTGACCTGTCCAAAGAACAGCTTCACACACTCGGAAACTGATACAGAAAATATTGTATGTGAATCTATGCATATACCATTCAGTTGTAAATCTAGGCAGCAGAAGTGCATAAATGTAGGATAGATACCAAGTAGGTGGATAGCAGATCTTCAGAAAAATTATAAATCTAGATGAAACTTGATACTAAATCTACTCTTGCAAAGGCAAAAGCTAGTCAAATTAGTCTGTAATGTGGCTTGCAATATGTAGCAAATAATCCTACTGTACTTGGTGCTTCTAGCATCAGCTGGAGATGCTTTGGGGGGTCCTTCTCTGAGAAAAGGTGTGGCTGAATGCAGCAAGTCCAGCAGAGAATGAACCAACATCTTGCAAATGCAGCCTACCAGGAAGCCTGTGCACTCACAGTTTGTTAGCCTACAGAAAAAAAAAAAAAGGAAAAATCTTAAAGACTGCTTCAAAGAAGGTGGCAATAGTTGATTTTTTAATTATCTATAGAGAGAACTGCAGCAATGGAGACAGATGTTACATACTAGTGAAAACTTCCTTATTGTAAAGGTAGTGAGAACTTCATAGAAGAAGCTTCAGAGTTTTTTCACTGAAAGGCTTTAAATACAAGTTAGAAAAAACATGCTACATCTGACACAGTACCAGTTAATTCAGCTTGGAAAAAAAAACAGGTCTTGTGTCGAGGTCGAGCCACTTCACATTCTGTGTGATGCTGCAATTTCTTCATTGTGTTGGAGTGAAAAATGAGGAAAAATTGGGGAATGCCATGTATATGGTGTGGTCTCATCATCCTCCTGTGGCTTTGGAGAGGTGCAAACTATGCAATTTTTAACTTTACCTACCTTTTCTCCAGGAAAATACACCAGTATTTCCTTATTAAGTCTTGCTGAGCTGAATTTTGTTTTGCTTTGCAGAACCCCTACTTACTTAATATACATTCATGCTCATCAATTTAACATATAAAATATGTGCACTTAACAAATATTTACCAAAATGTTGCACTTGCTTTAATCTATTAACCAAACTGGAATGAGTAGACACTTTGGAAAATTCCTAATGCACAGAAACATTTATTTCTACAATTGAGTAAGGCCTTATTTTTTGTAGCCAGATTTTTCATACTTACTTAGTGTGGGAGATTATGGCCTTTAATAGATAACATCATCCTATACTTAAGTAAAAAAGTATGAAGTGGACTTTCAGTTCAAACCATTTATGCTTGCTTCTCTTGATCCTGCATTTACACCAAATAAATCTGGTGCTTGGTTTACATACAAAATTAATATGACAAAGCTAGCCATTACTTCTTCAGAAAGTGTCCCCTTCAACCACATAAAATTTCTTCTCAAGCCAAGGGAAGTTTATTTCACTTCTGGTAATTTTATTTTGTATGTGCTAGGTAGAAATAGAGAACAGTGAAAAGGCTCATTTTAGCTGGAATAACAACTCACAAAACTTATTCTGAGGAATGGGGTGGAATGAATCATATTCATACATGTGTGTGCTGGATGGCAAAAATCAATGCTTTCTCTTAGCAAAGGCACTCTTGGGGATAGAGAAATCAGAGTTGCGAACAACCTAACAAATTTTGCCTGACACATTGTCCAGGCAAACTACACTGCTGGTGCATTGGGAGTACACTTGGTATGTCAGTCCCCATGCTAGTAGGAGCAGCCCGTTTCACAGCAGCTCATTTTGAATCCCCGGGGATACTGATAACTGCACTCTCCCCATACACCACTCCCAATGTGCCAACCTGGCTGCGAAGAGATAGAGATGTTGGGTTGGCAGAAAATGAGTCCAGTGGAGGATGCAGTATGCCTGCTGCAGAAACAGACATATGCTATCAAACACAGACCTTAAAAGAGAGAGGAAAATAAGAAAAGCAGATGTGAATGGAAACAAAAACAAAGCATGGTGCACTGGGAAGAGAAAAAAAGGCTTGTCTATGTCCCCACTGTATTAAGACTTTGCCCTTGCAGCCCAGTTCAGCACTGTTGCCTGTTTGATGCCAGTGCTGTTGCAGGTATTAGCTGGAGTCTCACCACCATTTAGTTATAGAATCACAGAATCATAGAATAGTTCGGGCTGGAAAAGACCTTAAGATCATCTAGTTCCAACCTCCTTGCAAAGGGCAGGAACACCTCACATTAAACCATGTCACCCAATCTAGAGGGAAGGAATGCCATCCAGAAGGACCTTGACACGCTTGTGAGGTGGGCTGATGCCAACCTGATGAAGTTTAACCATGCCAAGTGCAAGGTCCTACACCTGGGTCAGAGCAATCCCAGGCACAGCTACAGGTTGGGCAGAAAAGAGATTCAGAGCAGCCCTGCATGGAAGGACATGGGGGTGTTGGTTGATGAGAAACTGAACATGAGCTGGTAGTGGGCGCTCGCAGTCAAGAAAGCCAACCGTATCCTGGGCTTCATCAAAAGGAGTGTGACCAGCAGGTCAAACGAGGTGATCCTGCCCCTCTGCTTTCATGAGACCTCACTTGCAGTATTGTGTACAGTTCTGGAGTCCTCAGTATAAAAAGGACATGGAAGTGTTGGAGCCAGTCCAGAGGAGGGCCACAAATCATAGAATCATAAAATAGTTAGGGCTGGAAAGGACCCCAAGATCATCCAGTTCCAACCCCCCTGCCATGGGCAGGGACACCTTCCACTAAACCACGCCACTCAAGGCTCTGTCCAACCTGACTTTATTTGTCACTGGTTCCTACCACAGGAATCTCACCATATCCTAAATGAATCCTTCCTGATTAAGAAGGACCATCAGAAACAACCTGATCAGATAAAATGCTTCATTTGACACAAAGTAAACAAAACCGTATTTTAATAGAAAAGGGAATCTAGAAAAATAATATAACGAGATAAACTGCAACACAAAGGATATAGTTGCACAGTAATACTTCTTTTGATATCACACAGAGAACACTGTTTCTCCAGGGAGATGTGATTAAGAAGGAAATAAGAAAGTGAAAGAAAGTAAGTACACACAGTATGAGGCTGGACTGAAAAGGCTTTAAGCTGCTTTAAGGAGGAGGTTGGAACAAAGTTCAAACCAGTACAGGGCAGGGTACAATTTGTAGCAGGACAATAAATAAATAAATAAACACACTCTAAACCGTACTATTATCAGTATTGAAAAGGTCCTCATAGCATAAAAGGTAGAACTTCACATGTCGCTCACTGATTCCTGGCTACTGATTCCTGGCTACAGAAACCTCCAGTATTTTCTGTTGTTAACTTTGGGGATATTTTTTGCTTTGAATTCAAAGCACAGATGATGATCATGGGACTGGAGCACCTCCTGTATGAAGGCAGGATGAGAAAGTTGGGGCTGTTCAGCCTGGAGAACAAGAAGGCTGCATGGAGACCTCAAAACAGCCTTCCAATATCTGAAGGGGGCCTACAATTTTGCTGGGGAGGGACTCTTCATCAGGAACTGTAGTGATAGGACAAGGGGAAATGGATTCAAACTTAAACAGGGGAAGTATAGACTGGACATGAGGAAGAAGTTCTTTATTGTAAGGGTGGTGAGGCACTGGAACAGGTTGTCCAGGAAAGTTGTGAATGCTCCATCCTTGATGGTGTTTGAGGCCAGGTTGGATGGAGTCTTCGGTGACATGGTTTAGTATGAGGTGTCCCTGTCCACAGGGGGAAGGGTTGGAACTAGATGATCTTAAGGTCCTTTCCAACCCTAAATATTCTATGATTCTAAGACTGTCCAACCTAGCCTTGAACACTACCAGGGATGGAGTATTCACAGCTTCCTTGGGCAACCCATTCCAGTGCCTTACCACCCTTAAAGAATTTCTTCTTTATATCCAGTCTAAACTTCCCCTAAGTTTGAATCCGTTACCCCTTGTCCTAGCACTACAGTTTCTAATGAAGAGTCCCTCCCCAGCATCCCTATAGGCACCCTTCAGATACTGGAAGGCTGCTATGAGGTCTCCACACAG
>JAOEHX010044433.1:0-11461 GCA_025448015.1 Bolborhynchus lineola
GACTTTCTGAGTCTCATGCTCTGCCAGGGAGGAGGGGAAGCTGGGAGGAAGCAGAGACAGGACACCTGACCTAAACTAGCAAAAGAGGTATTACATACCACAGCATGTCATGCCCAGGATGTAAAAACTGGGGCAGGAACCCAGAAGAGTTAGTTCACGGCTCAGTCATCAGGTGGTGAGCAGTTGCATCCTCTTCCCTTGTATTTCCCTTACAATTATTATTATTGGTGGTAGCAGTAGTGGTTTGTGTTATACCTCAGTTACTGGACTGTTTTTACCTCAGCCCATGGGAGTTACATTCTTTCGATTCTCCTCCCCATCCCTCCGGGAGCAGGGCGGGAGGGAGAAAGGGGAGGGGAGACTCCAGAGACTGTGTGTTTTTTTCTGAGTTACAGCTGGGTTTAAGCCACAACAGCCAGAGACTGTCAATTTCTTTCACTTGGAAAGAAGGCTGAACAGTAAATGCATGAGGAAAAGCACATTGCAAAAGCACTTAACTATTTCAGACTGCAGCTCCCTGGTATCTGATATATGTTCTTAAATTTGGGGGTTGGAACTACATGATCTGTAAGGTTCCTTCATCCCACACCACTTTGTGAATGCATGAAATCTATCCATGGTCCAACAAACTCCAGAATTTTACATTCTTCACAAAATCACAAAAATACTGCAGTTCTGCCTTCCTGAAGGTAGAAAAGAAACCATTTTCTCTTGGTCTGCCTTTCCTCTTCTAGCCTCTCTATCAGAGAAAGGTGTTGCATCATTTTCCTCTGATCATGGCAAATAGCTGCAGCTCCTCCTGTGTGTTTCCCAGAACAGCTATTACACAGTATGAGTTAACTGGTCAATCCATCTGCCAGTCCCAGGGATCCTCTTCTCACTTTTACTGTTCACCCACCTATTGTCACTTCTGCAGACTCACAAATACGTACACAAGGAAGTGAAGCTGAGAATTTTCGACAAGCTGACATACATCCTATACTGCACTTTGCATCTTATGATATAGTCCCATGCACAGTACTTTGTCTCCAGCTTGTACCTTTGTTGCCACATGGATATTGGAGCCTTTCTCCAAAAGCAAGGTCACCATGTCAGTGTGACCTTCTTGGGAAGCCAGATGAAGCGGGGTGACTCCCTGCTTGGTCAAAATGTTGGTCTCAGCCCCATAGTTCAACAGAGTGGTCGCTATCTGCATCTGATTCTTCTTGGCAGCAATATGCAGAGGGGTGTATCCGTTCTAGCACCAGTCAGGGAACAAAATGAGAATAAAATTAACACCACAACAGCCACATAACCTAAGAAGCCAGACACCACAAAACAGTATTCTTTTATGCTACCCATTATTACTAGAGATGAGAATTCATTACATTTTCAAGGCCAGACATGTCCCACATGGCCCTGCTATTGCACTGCTTTGTCCGCCTGTTATTTTCAGGATCTAAACCAGAACAAAGCCAGCCCTTGCTACTGGGCAGGACTTGCTCACCTTGCTCAGGTGGGCAGGACTCTTCAGTCGATAATTCAAACAACACCGAGTTTGGCACCTACATTTTGAGTAACTTGTGTTGTAAATATTCACTTATGACTGATGGGCAACATTCTCTGTGATGGGTGCACCCTCTTCACAGCATTGTGCTTTTTCAGAGCATGCGGATAGGTTCATTTCTGTATGGAGCTTTGATACGTGTGTCAGTTACAGGACCAGCTAGGAACAGCAAAAGGGAGGGAGGAATGGGATTTTTGGGATCAAATTAACTACTTGACTGGGTTGGATGGGTCTTGGAGAAACCTGGTCTAGTGGAAAGTGACCCTGCCTGTGGCAGCGGCTTGGAACTAGAGGTCTTCAAGGTCTCGTCCGACCCAAACCACTCTGTGATTCTATGATTCAGAAAAAGCAGGATGGTATTGATGGCACTTTCTGGCAACTTTCCCACCTTTAACTGCTTAACCGCAGGCTTTGTGGGGAATGCTCTGAGCCAGAGCGGATAGCCCCCCTTGGAGGTGTTTGGCTGGCAGGTCTGTGTGTTTCTTTAAAACGGGATCTTTATCAAACCAACCTACTGAAAGTGTCGCCTGTGGCTCTCCCCATGCACCAGCCCGGACGCCGCGGCCCTGAGAGGCGCATTTACCCGAGCAGCCGCTGTTTTCCCGGGGGTACCGCGGGCGAGCGCCCGGCTTCCCTCAGCCGGGGCACGAACACACTCACCTTGGCGGTCGCGTGTGGCGAGGCGCCCTTCTCCAGCAGCAGCAGCGCCACCTTCTGGTTGTCGTAATGGGCCGCGACGTGCAGGGGTGTGAGGCCGTTCTGTAAGGGCGGTTACGGCGTTAGGCGGGAAATGGGAGGGGGTGTGTGGGACGTTACGGAGCCATTAGTGCCTGAGAGGACGGGGAAAGGGGGAGCGGAGGGGCGTTAGTGCGGGAGAAGCGGTGAAGTGGGGTGAGTGTGGGCCGCAGGTTTCCCCAGAGCTAACCAGATCCCACAGCATCAGAGCTGGTGAACCGGCCTCCTCTCCCCAGTTTATCCATTTGGATTTTGAGAGTTTGGGCAGCTCAATGGAACCGGCACTTCCTGAGCCGCAGAAATGCGTCCACCCTCCTGCCAGGGATCCCACACACTCGGTTTTCACAACCTAGTCCTCACCCTTTAGGGAATGTGACCCTCACACACAAAGCCAAGGCCACCACACAGCCTCCTTCTGTGCACGTTTCACGCAGTTCCCCAAGGAAGAATACAAAATGCTGCTATTTTCTTTTTCCTTCATTTCTCATTACTACCTTGCCAGCTGAGTCAGGAGAGGCACGACGCTGTAGCAGGAGCTTTGCCACTTCCAAACTCCCGTATTTGGCTGCCACATGCAGAGGTGTGAAGCCCTTCTGAAAAATTCCAAGAGACAAAGAAGAGATGCTTGTGTTAAAGGTCAGGCTGACCTCTCTCTTTTAGACTATGAAGACTAAGCACTTATTATTCCTGTATTTCTACCTCAAAAAATCAATAGCCGTACCTAGAAAAAGCATCATCTCTTGAAAGCACATTAAGAAGCATAAAACAGAAGAAAACACTTTCCCTTGTATTATTCTTCCCTACACATATGCAGTCAGGCTGGCAGACATTTTCTCTAATAGAGACTCTACTAGCAACATGCACTCTGCTGTCTGCTGTGTGTGGGCAACAAAGGCACTTGCTCAAATTTCTACTCCAAACCAGATGCACTTTTTAGGTTCACACAGACAGCTTCAGAAAGAATTTCCTATATCACTTGTTGCCAGCAACAATGAAACACCATCTAAATTCAGTGAGAAATGCTACAAACTTTGTATTACTCCTTTAGAGGAAGTAAAATTATTTGTGTTTGGACCTTTGTGTCCATACAGCCACCAAGTTCTGCTGCAGCCCCTAAACTGCAGCTAAAAAGTTCACACCTGACTCAATGGCAGTATTTTTCGCAACATTAAACACTGTCTTTTAAAGAGAATCCTTTCCTATTTGTTTAAATAATGTCTCAGTACAGCACAGGTGTAAGTTCTGTGCCAAAACATGCTCTTTGTCTGTTCTTTTAATTAAAACAAACAAAAAAACCCCAAACCAACATGTTCGTAAGGAAAATTCCTGAAGTAGGTGGCAGACTAAACTGCTGCCCTAACAGTAATTCCAGAGAACTACAACGACCTATTTTCCTGACATGTAAGTGGTATGTAATATTATTTTTATTATCATTACAGATATGGACCTATTGGAGGAGCCCAGAGGGCCACAAAGTTGCTCTAAGGGCTGGAGTACCTCTCCTGTGAAGACCAGTGGAGAGAGCTGGGCTTGTTCAGGATGGAGAAGACTCCAAGAAGACCTTAGAGCAGCTTGCAGTGCCTAAAGGGGCTGACAAGAAAGCTGGAGAGGGTCTTTGTACAAGGTTATGTAGGACAGCACAAAGGGTAATGCCTTTGAACTGACAGAGGGGAGATTCAGATTAGACATCAAGAAGAAGTTATCCCCTGTGGGGGGGATGAGGCACTGGCACAGTGTGCCCAGAGAATCTGAGGCTGCCCCATTCCTGGCAGTGTTCAAGGCCGGGTTGGATGAGGCCTGGAGCAACCTGCTCTAATGGAAGGTGTCCCTGCCCGTGGTAGGGGCTGGAATTGAATGGTGTTCAAGGTCCCTTCCAACCCAAACCAGTCTATGGTTCTACGATTAACATCATCTTCCATTAACCCCACCTCAAAATAGTTTATGTCAGGAATCTTAAACACTTCTAGTTCATGAATTTGTAAAGGTTTGTAGAGTGATTTTTCTAGTGGACTACATCTTCTCCTATTCATAATTATAAAATGCTCCTGAAGTCCTAAAGCAGTTACCACAAAGCAATACGGGAAATAAGGAAAGCGTTTAGTGTATTTTTAGCCATTCTAATGTGATTTAACAGCTGGATAAAAGAAGAACAGAACACATTCCCAATAATCTGTGGATCACAATTTGAAAATTGCTGGTTTAGTCTTCTAAACCCTGGAAGACACCCACTGTTCAAAAATGTTTTAGCTCCAGCTGTAAAACTGGGCGTACTTTTTTAAAACTTAAAACAATAGTGAGAATAAAGTGAGTCTCAATTACATGTGATAAATTTGGAAAACGTGTCTTGGCACATAGTTCTGTTCACAACTGTCTTTTTTCTTTGTTTATCACTTTGTTAGGAATGTATTGGTAGACATTTTTGGCTAATAAAACATTAACAGTTCTGCAGACTTGTTTCTTTGTAAGATCAGACAAAATGGCCTGTTGTGTCATAATGACACCTTATTTATAGAAGCACTGGAGATAGATTCAGCATTAGGTGTGGCTGGACAGACACTGACTGCTATGTTTCAGGAACATTCCTTTCAGCTAGCAAGACCAGAATTACTTTACTATTAATTAAACAAGGTACTGAATAAGCAGACCCGTTCATTAAAAAAAAACAAAAAAAAAAAAAAACCAAACCCAAAAAAAACCCAAAAAAAAACCTGTTATGATGATAGCAGTCCTCTTTTTATCCAATTTTGTCAAAAAATGCCCTACCCATAACACAATGGGAAAGAGAAAACCAATGTATTTGTGTACAGTTTAAACCTGCTGGGGCCATATATTTATCATGATCTGCATTTGGCTCCACTGGGAACCAAATTCTCAACTTCAGATGACAGCAGAATGTGAAAATCTGACTCACTTCTGATTTATTACTTCAGTCTATTGGATCACTGTTAAATAAGAATAAAATAAAAGACCCAAACACGTTCAATTTCTCAGTGTAAAAGTGAATTCCTCATGAAACAGGCATGTGCTGTGCTACTGACATACAGACATTTTGTCTTACTTTGGTGGACATCGAGTGAGAGGCACCGGCCTCTAGGAGAACAGATGCAACATCAACTTGTCCCTCTCTGGCAGAGATGTGCAGTGGAGTGTAGCCATTAGTAGTTGCAGCATCAGGGTGGGCCATGTGCTGTAGTAGAAGTTGAACGATCTCTGTCTTTCCCAAGCGAGAAGCAATGTGCAGTGGAGTCTGTTCTTCCTACAACTCAAATCAAGTAGATAATTAGCACGGGTAGAACCACCCTGGATACAATATCCTGGTTTATCCCACCTATCTATCTGTCTGGCAAAATCACAGGAAGTAATGGCCCCCAACTGACCACATGATAATCCATACCTTGCAACATCATGCTAAGGAATAAACTATGGGATGAGATTTTCCAAAGGAGCTCTTGCTCAGAGACTAGCTGGCCATCAGTCTACTTGTGGGAGGTGATAAGTGATTGCCTTTACTTTGCTTGTGGCAAGGGGGAGTTGGTGTTGTGTTTTGGGCTATTTTTAACTTTTTTCCTTCACCTACTAAACTGTCTTCATCTCAACCCAAGAGATTTTCTTGGTTTTACCCTTCAGTTCTATCCCCCATCCCACAGTAAGTGAATGATTGAGCATGGCTGAGCTGCTGGTAGGGTCAGCCCACCACATCCATTCTCTTTGGAAGATCTATGTATGAACAGGTTAATGTTTTCAGAACTGTTTCTAGGTGTGCTAAATACTGAATCAACAGATCAAAAAAAATAAATTGCTGCTCCCTGGCTGCTCTGCTTCAGCGATGTTTCTGAGTACAAGAAAGCCAAAAAAAAACCACATTTAAGCAGAACACCTACCCTGGCTCGGGCATCAACCAGGGCCCCATTTCTCAGGAGACAGCGGACAACTTCCACCTGCCCAGCACGTGCTGCCATGTGCAGTGCAGTTTCTCCACGCTGCAGAAAAGCAAAAACATTTCAGTGTTCTAAACCTCCATGAAGAAACAGAGTTCTGACAGTGTAAATTCCCCCCATGTCAACACATGCAGACACCTGCCTTTCCACCAGCCGAGAAACTGGCCTCTGACCCTGGCTTCTGGAAATTCTGCCATATAGACCCCCCTGGTCACACATGTTCCTCAGCTTTCCACATAACAGCGCATCAGCTTGTGTGTTGTTCAGGAGAGAAGGGTATATTGAGCAATCTCAAGGGATTGCAAAGCATGTAAGCCTCAAGATGGAAGGGGATATTTTTCCAGATGGTCTCTTCCTGCACACTGTGTGGAGCTGGCAGCATTAAAAGGCCTTGCAGCAGCTTTGCACAACTGAGCCAGCATATGAAATGTGTAAAATCTGTGCTCAGCAGCATGACTCTGCCTGCAAGCTATAGAAAGCATCTTGTTTGGAAAATCATGGAAAGCCTTTTGTAGCCCACAGAATTTGGAGAAGAATATGAAATTTTGCAAAGCTGACTAGAGTGATGTGGAATTTCAGATCAGGATAACGATGGCTACAGGATGATACACACTCACAGCATTTACTTTTTGCACAGCTTTGCAAAGCAAAACTGAAATTAAGTATTTCTTGACAATGGAGTTTCTGGCTTAATTCTGCACTGTCCAGCATTCTCCAGGGTCACTCTCCTAAAGTGGACTAAAATAGTCTCTGTGCAGCTAGTACCTTAGGCAGCGGGACAGTTGCACAACCAGGAGCTTTGTATTTATCTATATGTTATGATGTAACATCCCTGGCAGTTTCCAAGGCCAGGTTGGACAGGGCTTGGACCAACCTGTTCTAGTGAGGGTGTCACTGCCCATGGTAGGAAGACTGGAATTAGATGACCTTTAAGCTCCCTTCCAAGACAAAGCAGGCCACGATTCTATGACAACACAGCAGGATCAACCACTTCTTTGTGTTAATGGTTCCTCCTCCTCACTCTAGATCTGTGTTAAGGCTCCTACCCCTAGGACTACCAAGTTAAACTGCAATTGCCAAAATGAACACCCTGGTGTGTTCTTTTCTCGACTGGTTGAGATAATTTGCAGCAGAATCAGCAATCGTGTCTTCTTGTCCTTCATCTACATGTAGGAAAAGAAGCAGCCTGAGCTTGCCTACTAGTATGAACTGCTAGTTCAAGCAAATCCTCTTCACCAGGAGTTGATTTATCTTGTCATTTTAAAATTGACATTGTATTACCAGTTGTAATTAGTTAGAAGGCAACAAAAAATCCCACAGCCCTAGCTACATATCTTAATAGAGAATGAGATTCATATAAACTTTATTACCTGAAGAATGATCTGTTTAAAATGTGAATAAGGTTTACATTTCACACACTCTAAAGGTCAAATTTCTGTAAAGACCCTTTTGTACTTGAATTAGCAATGCAGTTCAGCTTCTGGAAACAGTTATTAATTCAACTGGGAACTCCAGCTTTACCAAGTAAAAACCAAGACCCCTGTGTAGAATTAGTTGTAATGTGTTAAACTGTGCATACAGATGTCTGGTAAGACAATACTTCTAATTTCTTACAAGACGATTCCTTGTTGGCTTTCACATCATCAATAAAGTTTTTATATAAAGATTGTTTCTATTAAAAAGTATGAAAGCAGTAAGTGACTTTGTCAAGGAAAGTCCATTCAAATGATTCAACCAAACATCTCAGTGTGCTCAACATCTTTCCATAGTAGATTTTTCTAATTGAGAAAAACTCATGAGTCCACTACCTGGATTATTAGATTTTTGTTGGTTTGTTTTTGGGAACACTTACTTATAACCTTATTGTCTGGCAAAAAGCTGTTGTGAAAGGACAGGTGGTCATAAGTTGAGCATTTGTTTATACTGACAAATTTGAACAGTAAGATATCTGTGAAATACAGCTCAGAAAACCATTATGTTCTTCTAATTGCTGTTATTGGTAACTAGGCTATTCTCGGTATACAAACACTCATTTATGTGATAAGTCAGGTTTCGCATTTTGTGTTACCTTCCAAAGGTCACATTTTCTAGATTTAAGCATGTTCTTTCAAAAGGCACCACTTCCTGGAATTTCCTGTGTGAGGGGAACATCTTGAATTTAGCATTTTTACTTTTTGTTTAATTGCTAGGGTTTAAGCATCTTATACCTTTTCACTGATACAAATGACGCAATTTCATGGCAGCCAGGGAAGCTATGCAAGTGGAAATTAGAGCCATTTAAGATTAAATTTCATCCTTCAGAATGGAAACACAGTCTTCCCCGTGCCTCAGATTATAATAATTTTGTGATGTATTTGGTGAGTTTTGTCTGTTTCTAAGGGAAACTCTGCCTACTCAAGAGGAATACATGAAACCACAGATGGCTTATAATGCACTGACAATCACCATTTCCCAGCTTCACAAAAGGTGCTGGAATAATTTGTCCTAAATGCAACAAATTTATAAAGCATCATTAAAATGTGACCTTTGGTTGAGCTATATGGTAGGCCAGACCCTTTCTGGAGGAGGTATTGCACAGATGATTCTAGTCAAAGCCATACTCACAATATTAGTGACATCAGGAGAGGCTCCGTTCTGCAGCAGAAGGAGGACTATGTTCAAGTGGCCCATAAATGCAGCCACGTGTATTGGTGTGAGGCCAGACTGCGAAATAAAGCAAGAGCAGTTTTACTCCTCTGCACAGGTGTAGGGAAGGGGCTTCTTCATTTAAATAAAACGTAAGTGAAAGTGAGGCATGACAGGAGGGAAAAGAACGGAAGCAAAAAAGGGAGAGAGAGAAGGAATGTTTCTTCAGGACATGAAACATTTTTCTACCTCTGTTATAGCCTGGATTTAAGCCCCATATTTCACCAGGAGTTCCATGACTTTGATGCGATTTTTCTTGCAGGCAATGTGCAGTGGAGTAAAACCATTCTGTGCAAAAGACAGTCATGTTAGTCAAAAACATGCAGCTACGCTTTCCACACAGCTCCATGCTGGTACACTGGGAGCAGAAGTGTTAAGAGTACCAGAAGCATTTGTTCTTTAAGCACAGCAGGTTACGAATTACAGACATTTTCCAGTAATCTGGGGCAGAGCAAAGCAGCAGCGCTGCTTTCTTCTCAGGCAATGGAGAGAAACTGAACTTCCACCTCCAAAGACCACAGACATGCTTGTTCTCACTTACTAGTGTATGCGTGCACACATGTACGTACATAGCTCTGAAGGCTGTGCACATATATAAGTGAAGATGACTTAAGAGCTTCCCAAGTTTGCCTAACACAAGGAACATGTAAGAAATTATAGTGATCACTTTGAATCATTTAGTGTCTTTGAAAATGTACAGAGTATATTCCATACCTCCCTAGAAAAGGGATAGAGTACTCTGGATTGCATCTTACTTTGTTATTTTAGAATGTCTTGTAATCCAAGCACCTTATGTATTGATTTTTACATTTATGCATTCCTTTGCAGTACACTGTTTTCATGTTTGTGTGTGTGTGTGTGCACATTCTGTGAGGTATCTTAAATAAATAATCACTCCTTCAGCCATGGTTTCACAATACAAAGTGTTCACTCTTGAAGTAACCGTGCTCTCTCTTCCTTTATTCCTGCCCTGCTGAGTCATGAAGCAAGGGTGCAGTCCTCATCTGGATTTAAAAATAAATGTAGCAGATACAGGAATGAATGAGGAAAGGAACATCTTAAATCAAGAGTGCAACCTAGCATTTTGTATTGTGAGACAAGAATTTTAGTGTTGTGCTTGCCATCAGCACACACTCATTTCTCTGGAGACGCTTACTCAGCAAGATTGGAGCCCAAATCAAAGTATAACTTCATACTCCATACTGCAATAGAGGCTTTGACTTCAAGCTTTTTCTATGTACTATTATAGTTAATGCAGGTTAAGCGTGTGCCCAAAGCTAAACAAGCACATTATTTACCACGTGAACATTTTAGTAAAAAGCACATGTAACATTTTGGATACTGCTGAAAAACTGCTGTATTTCCTAATGAAAAGGATCAGTGTTGCTAAATAATCAATTAGCAGTAAACAAAATTCATCAGTGAAATCTTAGCTTGTAGGAAGGGGCATGTGACAGATTATTCTGCAGTCAGTTCCTGTTTAGGGAAATGTTAATTACTGGTTGATTTGAAAGTGCTTTAAAGCAGATACAAACTGGAAAAGCTAAGAACTCGTATAATGCTTGTATCCTCAAATCATTTTGCAAACATTTACATTTTTTTAAACCTAGCTTAAAATGAATTATTTGTAAAATTTATTCCATCCCAGGACTCTAATGAATATTATTACTACTATTAGCCTTCTATAATTTCTAAAGAAGGAATCAAAAAGATATTTTCCCTCCTCCACAATATCTCTCAATATATTTCTTAGGGAGAGTTACAGTTTCAGAAGTTCCCATTTTTTCACTTTACTGTCTGAGCTGATTTAATTTCACTACTTCTATTTAAGTGAGGAAGAGTTTGTTAGGGGAGAGGAGAAGGCAGAAAAAAAACCCCATATCACTAATAGAAATTACGAGCATCATTTAATATATTAAAAACTATAAACAAACCAGAGGTGACAAGTCCCTGATGTGAGAAGAAATAGAGGAGGGGGGGAAACAGTCTGGAGGAAAGAGGGCAGAGAGATGGCAGCCTGAGGGTGTTCTCATTTTATTTCAGGTGTTTCTCTGGGAGGAAGGGAGAGAAGGGAAGGAACAGGAGGTGTATTTCTGGTTATGGAAGAAAAGAAAGACAGGGAGGCTAGCATATAATGTGTTTGTGTGTGTAGCTGAGGAAAGTACAGCTAAAGATAATGAGAAGACTGGCAAGAAAAACAAGGAAGGATGAAAACAACATCAAAAAAGGTCAAGTGAACGTGATACTAAGACACTACAAGCAAAGCATAAGAAAAGGAATGATTGGCAGGTATAGACAGGCTAAGAAAAATAAGAGGGCAGAAGAAAATTGAGTCAACATATAAAGTCAGTTCCAAGGAAGTAAGGGAAGTAAGGGACAGGAGGAGTCTCCACAGTAAAACACAGGGTCATACTTAAGGCAAGAAGCTGGGGAAGACATCAGAGCAGTGGAAGTTCTGTGGAGGCAGTGAATACAGCAGGCAGTGGCAGACTTCTTGCCATGCAGAAGTATCTCAAGTGTTCACAGTCTCTTTCTTTCCCCCACTGAGTGTAATATA